>PVIW01004222.1:0-15058 GCA_004026585.1 Noctilio leporinus | reverse complement strand
GATTGGGACCCTCTGTGCTTCCTGAACTTGATTAATGTTCTCCCTCATCATGTTAGGGAAATTTTCTATCATGACTTTTTTGAACAGGTCTTCCATTCCTTGTTTCTCTTCTCCTTCTGGTATCCCTATGATATGGATGTTGTTACGTTTCATGTTGTCCTGCAGCTCTCTTAAACCCTCTTCAGTCTTATTCAGCCTATTTTTATTCTCTTGTACTGTCTTGGAGTATTTGTCTGCATTATCCTCCAACTTGCTGATCCGGTCCTCTGCTTCCTCTAGCCTACTGTTGATTCCTTCTACTGTATTCTTCAATTCAGAAATTGTATTCTTCATTTCCTCCTGGCACTTATTGATATTTTCTATGTCCTTTTTCATGCTGTTGTAGCTCTCAAAAATATGGAACGCTTCACGAATTTGCGTGTCATCCTTGCGCAGGGGCCATCCTAATCTTCTCTGTATCATTCCAATTTTAGTATATGTGCTGCTGAAGTGAGCACTGATGTTTCTCTCCCTTTCTTCATCACACCCTTCTGCTCTCTCTAAAAATAAATAAATAATTTTTTAATACAAGAGGTTAGGTCTATTTCCCCACCCCTGGAATAGGGCTTGCTCAGATAAATAGGGCACTCCAGAAGTAATGTTCAGGAACTTTGGAGACAAGAGAACTGGAAGCATCTGATTCCTACCTCTTGAACTACTCCTTGGAATAAACTGCCATGTTGTGAGAAAGCCTAAGAAGCAAGTGGAAAGATCCCTGTGGAGGAAACTGAGGCTGCTAGCTAACACCCCAGCCCACGCAACTGCTAACCTTATATTTCCTGAACAAACTCATGGCTTCTCATCTCAAAAGGTTGCTGGATAAAGCACAGGACACCCAGATAAGACTGATTTTCAGATAAACAGCGACTCATTCTTTAGTATAAATGTCTCAAATGTTGCATGAGACATACTTGTACTAAAAATTATTCATTGTTAATCAGGAGTTCAAATTTAACTAGGAGGGCTGTATTTTTTATTTCCTATGCTCAACAACCCTAAAACTTAAGCACCTTAGTGCTCTCTTATACTGCAAAAGCCCAAGTGAAGGATAAAGAAGCAACCTTCAATCCATGAGGACAAGTGCCACCTTCCCAGCCCTTGATGGGACTACTCTAAGGTGTGCTCTGCTGGTTTCTTGGGACCCCCCCAGTGGCGTTGAGAAGCAGTTACTTGCAGAGGGGACCTGATCTCTCTTTGCTTTCCTCCTGTCCCCACCTCATTCCTCCACACCCCCTGAATCACCTCCCAAAGAAACTCCTTGCACCCCAATTCTTATCTCAGGGTCCATTTAGGAGAACCAAGTAACATTAACAGTTCAATGAAGGTTAACTATAATAATAGTTATAATTGTTTCCCTGCATCTTCTCCCACAATGGAGGCAAGTCAACCCAAACGTAACCATTAGAGTTGACATTTAAAAAATCATTTTAAAAAAGATTTTATTTATTTATTTTTAGAGAGAGAGGAAGAGAGGGAGAAACATCAATGTGTGGTTGCCTCTTCCACACCCCCAATTGGGTACCGGCCTGCAACCCAGGCATGTGCCCTGACTGGGGATCAAATCAGTGACCCTTTGCTTGACTGGTTGGCACTCAGTCCACTGAGCACGCCCTCCAGAGTACTGCTAACTTTCAGTGAACACCTACTAGATATATTTTCCAGGTGTATTGCCTCACCAACATCCTCTGAGGTGTCATTAAGTTTATTTTACAGATGGGGAAACTGAGGCATGGAGTGGTTAAGTCGTTTACTCAACATCTCACTACTGGGAAGGAACTCCACCCACAAGGTGGGGCCCAGTGCACACATGCTGACTTCTAGGCTACCATGCCTCTCCAAGCCGCAGGACGAAACCCACCCTTTGGCCTGGTCCTGAAGGCCTTTCCTGACCTGGTCCCTGCCTGGCTCACACTCTTTTGCAGCCACCTTGAACTGCTAGAAGAACCTCAACGTCCTATGCCTTTGCATTGCCATTCCTTCTGCCCCAACACTCTCTGTCTTGTCATTGCCACTTTTCAAGTCTCAGGTCCGCATGTGCAGTTGCCTCCAGAAACTTCTGCTGCCCCCATCCGAGGCCTGGCCAGGTGCCTCTGGGCTTGATGGCCTCCCAGGCAGCCAGCCCAACTTTGATCACAAGGGAGGTTTCTGTCTCAGAACGTGGGGTCCTCTGGCACTATCATGAAGATGGCCTACAACAGCAACACAGCAAGCATCTGGACATAGTGGTGGAGTAGAGGACTCAGTGACAGGCACCATCTTGCCCACATGGCCAGCTCAGAAATCTATAAAGCATCATTCAATGGGAACCTACTGTATGCACAGCCATTTTTGATGAGGAAAATAGGCAGGTTCCCTGCGCTCATATGGATACCTTCTCATGGGGCAGGCAGATAGTAACACAATCAAATGTGGAGCTTTGCAGGTGACAAGTGCCAAGGAGAAACGTAAAGCATGAAGATGTGATGAGGCGGAGGAAAGGGTATAATTTAAATAGGATAGTGAGGGAAGGCCTCACTTTTAGACAAAGAGAACAGCAGGGGCAATGGCTCTGAGGTAGGGTTATACCTGACGGTTTGAGGAACAGAGAGGAGGCCTGTGTAGCTGGACTAGGGTGAGACTGGCAAGAAGGTAGGAGATGAAGCCAGGAGGTTACAGGGCTGAGGGACAGGGCATATGCACTGAGAAGCAAACAAAGCTTAAGCCACAGTCCCTCACCTTCCCAGGCCATCCAAGGCTCTGGCGGGGGCCTTGCAATGTGTTCACACAGTCATGTGCTTTTGTAAAATGTGCAAAAGTAAGTTAAATGCCCTAGGTCAGAGAAAGGAGGAGGAACAGGTCAAGGAGTCCTCTGGAAAACTGGGAGGAGAAACCGTTGTAAGGAGTGAGGGACAGTGTGCTGCACACCCATGTGATCCCTAGACCACCCATGCGTGGACGCTGATGTCTTCAACTCCCTGTGGGACTGCCCCAAGTATCTTATCCAACTGCCACCTCAGGCTCACTTGTTCCCCTCCAAGTTCATTTTTTTTAGTGTTCTAGAGGGGATAAGAGGAGGAGAGGGAGACAAACATCTATTGGCACTTGCCCCAACCAGAGACTGAACCTGCAACAGGGCATGTGCCTTGACCAGGGATTGAACCCACTACCTTTCAGTTTGCCAGGGCCTCCCAGTTCATTTCTTCACAACACTCCTCTGTGCAGTAGGACTAACCTTATACTTTGTTTATTGCCTGTCCCCCACCTCTGTGTCTGCTTCCTGAGGTGGTGACTTTGTCATCCTGTCACTGCTATGGTCCCAGGACATAGTTCAGTACCAAGCACATGGTAAGATGCTCAGGAAATAGTTGGGAAACACATTTTGTGCAAGAGGGAAATGAGGCTCAGAGAGGGAAAGTGATTTGTGGCTACATGGAAAAGTCAGGATAGAGATTTGAGCTAGAGAACCTTCTAACACTCTTCTTGGTTTCTGGCCTCCTTGGGTCATCTAGGCCAGACCCTTGGACTTGGGTCCAACATGTGGAACCCAGCAAGGTGGGGTTTCCAACAGCGGGCAATAGCCCTGTCACTTAGGAGTGTATGGAAGAGGGCACTGGCAACTTGCAGGGCAGGCTGAACCCAATGGGAGAGAGAGCCAAGGGTGTTCACAAGCTGGGGTGGGAGCAGGTTGGAGAGGTCCAGGTTAGTGGGGGGCTTTGGGAGCCCACTGGCAGACCTTTAACAGCCTGGGCAGGGAAGAAGGATGAGGACAGCCTTCCCAGATGCTATTTTAACTATACCCTGAAATGTGGGGTCGGGAGGGGGATGGCAGAGGGGTTAGTTTTAAAAGGACAGACCTGGTTGAAGGGAACAGCAAAGGCCCCAGCAGGTCTCCAGGACTGGCTAAGTGCAGGGGGCAACACATTGGTCAAAACCGCATGACTGTTACCCACCAAGATGAAAGCTGAACACTACCAGGCCCTGATGTGTCTTCAGGTGGAGAAGAAGATGGAGAGGATACAGGCCCAGTGGCTCCACTACCCGTAGAACTTTCCAGGAGTGCAGGCATTTAGACTCCCCTGGATGCGTGTGTGTGCATGCGTGCGTGTGCGTGTTTTGGGAGGGGGATGCTGCTGCCTTCTCCAGCAGTTCTGCCTGCCAACACCCTCCACTCAAGCCTCAGCTCCTCCCACCATGCTCTGAGGCCTTCTGAGAAGAGAGTCTGGGCAATGGGATCCATCCTGTGTTTCATGGAAGGGGCTGAGAGTAGAGCTTCTGCTGTCACAGGTTGGGATCAGAGCCTGGAGTCCCTGCAGGTTGGGGGTCAAGGCTGGCAGGGGACTGCCTGCACTCACTGCCCTGCCAGGGGAACTGAGGGGAGCTGATCCTGTGAGTGGAGAGATAGGGGGCAGAGGGAGGCAGGGGGGCCCGGTAGGAGGGGCCTGAGGGCCTGGTAGGGATGTGGGCATCCTGGACTGAGTGGTCTGGACTCAGGAGCTACCTCTCCCCATGCTTCAGTCCCATCACCTGTAGAATGGGTTTCAGGGGATGGTCTGAAGCCCCCTTCAAGTCCTCGGTCCAAGGGCAACAGGAAGGATTGGCTCTTAGGGGCCCCCTCCCACCTCCTGCTGCAAGATCTTCTAGGGACAATGTCAATAATGATAATGATCTTTCTCTCTTTTATTTTAGTGTTTGTATATTCCAGGAACTTTATTTTACTAAGTGATGTATATAATTTATTATGTCAGTTAATCCCCCAATAGTACCATGAGTGATAGCAATTACTGATCCCCTTTTGTAGACAAAGAAACTGAGAGCCAGAGAAGGAGGTGACTTGTCCAAAGCCAACCAGCTGGGAATGAGCAGTCTGGTTCCAAAGCCTCTACTCTCTAAGTTCAGTTGAATGCCTTAACCCCATACCAGGAATAAAGAGGCCCCAAACCTCAGCCTGCTCTGAGCACAGAGATGTCTCCCTCCAGGCAGACTGACCTGGACAGCCCACAAAGGGGCCCCCTTCAGCCTGGAGACTGCTAAGCTCTATAGCTCAGCTGACTGTGGGCAGCCAGCCTTGGGTCAGAAGATGGTGCCTGGCTGCCTGGGTGCTGGTACCAGAATGACAGTTGTGGGTTAAAACCCCAGCTGTATCCCTCTCCGCTGGGTGAGTCCAGGCAAGTCACCTAGATACTCTGTGCCTTGCTTTCCCCTTCTATAGAATGGGTTAATAATAGTACTTCCCTTAGAAAATTATTGTAAGACTTAGCTAAAACAATTCAGGTAAAGCACTTGACTACTGTTGTTCCATGAGCTCTCCTTGAGTACCCCTATCTCTCCTACTTCTAGAAATGCTCTCCTCGCATTCAGCAGTGTGGGCAAGAAACCTGGTCTGTGAGACTCAGTGACATCATGAACCAAAGCTTAAATCCTCCCACTGGTCATCTGGGGTTGGTATTATTAGTCCCAATCTAGGAAGGAGGAAATGGCACCCAGAAAAAGGAATGCAGAAGGTATCTATGAATGCCTCCAAGTTTGGTTGCTAGATACTATAAATGGGAGGGGAAAAAAAAAAAAAAACAGGTGCAGAACAATGTATAACATACATTCACATTTGAGCTGAAAAGAGAGTGGGAAGAGAGGAAATATAGGTAAATTTGCCTATATGTATATAAAATATCTCTAAAAAATTTAAAACAGCCCTGGCTGGTGGCACAGTGGATAAGGTGCCAGCCTGCGAACCCAAAGGTCGCTGGTTTGATTCCCCAGCCAGGGCACATAACCAGGTTGCAAGCCAGATCTCCAGCCAGATCCGTGGCTGGAGGCAGGTGAAAGGCAACCATACATTGATGTCTCTCTCCCTCTCTGCCTCTCTTCCTACCCCTCTCTCTAAAAATAATAAATAAATAATTAAAAAAAATTTTTAAACAAGTGATTTATTACATTATTTACCCCTAAAGAGGGGAACTGGATGTCTGGGATCTGTGGATGAAAGGAAACTTTTTGCAGCACATCTATGAAATACCTAAAAAGGATATTTTTGTGTGTAATCTCTCTGAAATGAGTACAGTAAAGGGAAAATAAATACAGTAACTCGGTGTTTCAAATTCCATCACCAATAACAGCCAGGCAAGAAAGGTGAATGAGTGAAATAATCAACTATGAGACATTAGGGAGTGGTGGAGACTGAGGTAAGCATGTTCTACCTAAAAAAGTAGCCCTACTCTGCACCAACAGATTGTTGCCCTGTAAAGCACAGCCCAGAACTGTCAGAGCTTTCAATTTCCAAAGAGAAATGGAGTGGGGTTGGATAAGGGAGGAGAGCGGGGGTACCTATGGAGATCTTGGCTGGGAGTGATGAGGCTAGAGGTAGATAGAGAGGGACATGTGGCACATACCAATGGCTGGCTCACCCACCTACCCTCCAATCCCCTCTCCCCTGCTGCCTTCCACTTTAGAGACTGAACAAGGGAAGTGACTCACTTTCTCAGTCTCCTTTACAGTCAGGAGTGGTCATGTAACACAGTTCTGGACAATTAGATCTAAGAAGCTTGGGGGTGGGGATGATTCTGGGAAAATATTTCTCTTCATGATAAAAGGGGCAAATGCTTTTAGTTAATCTAAACTTAACCATCCACTTCCTTTTTGTCTTAGATGTAAATGAAGGCACAATGCCAAGAGCAGTCTGGCCATCTTGCAAAATGCAGGAAAAAGCCAAGGGAATTGCTGACATCTTTGGTCTGGTAAAACAGTGCCAGCCATCACTGATATCCAGGCTGACTGTGATGGAGCAAAATAAAGTCCTATTGTCTAAGCCACTGTTATCTGTTTTCTGTTTTGTAGTCCAACAGTCTTAACTGTACAGAAGCTGGATATTTGATAGAATTCAGAAGAAGAGGGAAAAGGAGAGGCTGAGGGGAAATGGTCAAGGAAGAGACTTTTCTGTTTGAAGTGGGGGATAGAATTCAGAAGAAGAGGGAAAAGGAGAGGCTGAGGGGAAATGGTCAAGGAAGAGACTTTTCTGTTTGAAGTGGGGGAGCTGAGCATGTTTCTATTGTAATAATCAACATTTATGGAGCATACACTATGTGCCCCTACATAGTAATCTACGCAGATGAACTTACTTCTCACCAGTCTCACACTGAGCCAGGTGCAGCTTTATCCCAATCATACAGAGCAGGGGATTTTGGCCCAGAGAAGCAAAGCCACTTGTCCAAAGGTCTTACTAGCCAGCGCAGGCAGGATTTGAAGTCAGGCAAATCCAGTCCAGCCAAAGATGGATTCTGACTCCTCAATCAATGGAGTGGATAATAAGTAGGTGAATAAAGGAGCATTCCTGTCCCTCTTGGGGCTTCAGTCTCTCACGAATAAACTGGGGCTGCTTGTCTCACTCTGTCATGAGACACAGATGTCAGGTCAGCTGTGATTTGCTTGGAGAAATCACACCTGGAGACCTCTGTGGAATTAAGCCATGAGTTTATTTCAGGAAAAGGGAAAAAGGGAGAACAGGGAGAACAGGGAGCAGCAAGGGAAGAGACTCTTAGAGAAGTAATCTTCAACCTGACATCACCCGGTTGGAGCTTTTATTCAGACATTCTCACAGATACCTGGATCAAAGAAGAGTTAGTTTCTTTATCCAAATTCCATTAGCAAGGGAGTGCTAAGAGGGTCTCTCTGATGGAGCCAATCCTTCATTAACATCTCCCCAAGGATTCCCAGAAAAGATAACTTCATTAACTCATCTCCAAGAATTTCCTGGCTGTTTCCATTATCATATTCCTGCCAGGTTAGATATGTAAATGTTTACTGTTAGGGTTTTAACTAAAGTCCAGGTACAATTTAAGTTCAAAGGTATGCACTATACTGTCAACAGGTTGTCTGACAACAGGGAGTGTGCCTTTCTGTGGCTGCCTCTTATGAGGGTTAACACCAGAGAGGACGGCACTGGAGGTGGGCGCCAGTTGTTATTGCATTGGCAGGATGGGCCAGGGTGGTTGGCTATGCTTTCAGGTGTGGTGGCCAGGTGACCACCTCCCCTTTGGACTTCATTTCCATGTCCCTCCACCCTTCCAGAAACCCTGCCTGGAGCAGCGGCCACTCATGGGAATGGAAGGGGTTTTTGGGTTACCCAGCTTTGATGGGGACCAGGGACCAGGGACCAGGAGGGAGCAGTCTGGCCATGGCAGAGTCATGGAAATGCTGGAGGCAATGTGACTCCTCCCCCACCTGCTTAGTGTCTCAATGACTCCCTCTGCAAAATGGGGATTGAACAGCACCTCCTGCCTGCATGTGGAGAGGATTCAATGAGGCTCACAAAACCCCAGCACCTCACTGGGGACATGCACTAAGCCTTGCACGGGGAGAGGCACGTGGAGGGAGTGTGTGAAATGGGTGTAGCTCCCTCCCAGGCCAATCCTACCTCCCCCACCCAGTTCAGGCCCCAGGCATTTCTAGGCCTGTCTCCAAAGGAAATACTAGATCCCACCCCACCTTGAGTCCCCTTCTGGCTACTCCCAGGGGTCTGTCTCCTCCACCACCACCAGCCAAGTCTCACTTTTCTACCGAGGGGAGTGCAAGCGCTGCTGAACCCTCCAGACCATCCATGCCACCCCTTTCTTTTTCTCCATCTCTAGTCCCTTGCTGGAAAAAATGAGGGAAGGGGCAAGTCTGGGGTTTAGGTAACTGGGCTGTGGCACCCACGAGGCAAGACTGTTGTGAGGTGGGAAAAGCAAGTAGCTAACCAAGGACAGTGTTCAATAATAATTCATTGATTCAACAAGCATTTATTGAGTGCCTACTTTGTGCTAGTCCCTGTGCTGGGCTGTGGGGTTTGGGCAATGTGAGGAGTAAGGAGATTAGTGGTTTATTTTCAGAATAGTAGCCTATAGGACTAGTGGAAAATTATTGGGGACCTGCATGCACAGGCATTGTAACAAACTCCCAATCAGTTGGAGGGTCCTTGAGGAAACAGGGCAAAGAGTTGGGGGTGAGATTCCCACCAGAGCCTCTGGAACAAAGAGCTGGGGGGCAGATAGCCAATCATCTTTAAGACACCTTCAGGATGATTTTACCTCCCATAGTACTCAGCCAATGAGAAACCGGGGGAAGGAATCTGCGCACTAGGAGGTAGAAACCTCGCTGCACCTCTGCTGGGTGTACCTGCCTGCCAGGCAGACACCCGATCTTGCAAGACCATCATTAGAGCCTTGTTTTCGTTGTACTTTTGTCTCCAAGTCCATTTCTTGAGTTTTTGACAAGTGAGGGTATTTCTCACAGGTAAGAGGCAACATAAGTCTGTGCTCTGGTGCATTTTGCAGAAGGGGTAACTCAGAGGAGGGGACACAGGAATAAATACTATTTCACCACTTGAATAAGGGGAGGTGTAGGGGGCTCTGTGCTAGTCTGAGGGAGGTGATCAATGAGGGCTTCTGTTCCTGTGCGGGGCTTAGGAATGGCTGCTGAAGCATGAGCGGGGATTGCTTAAGCAAAAAGGGTTGAGTGGGAAGGAATATCAGATGGAAGGGATAGCAACAAGAGCAAAGGATGGAAGTTAGGAGGATACAGGAAGGCCCTGCCGCTAGAACTGAGACCCTGGGAAGGGGGTGGGTGGGTGTTGTTGTTGAGGGGGTAGGGGAGGACAGTGGATTAGTGGCTCCATTTTTTTTTTTTTTTTTGGATTAGTGGCTCCATTTGATAAATGAGGCCAGTGAAGTCAGGGCAGTGGATGATTTGCCCATGGTCACAAGTGGTAGAGCTCCCACTGCTACACTTTCCTGTAGGACCAACTGCCATCCTCCTCTGGCACAGCCCCTGCCAAGCTGCTGGGCCACCAGAGGCAGGTGTCAACAGAAGGGACAGCCCTCTGTTGGTAGGAGATGCTGCCCTGGGAGAGGCAGTGGAAGTTGCTGTGTGGGATTGTGAAAGCTGTGGCAACCATGATGTGGCTTCTCCAGGGTCCCTGATACCAGCCTAGGCTCTGGACCTGCCTCCTATGGCTTCTTTACCCACAGAGAGCCCTTGCTTGGCAAGTTCTTGTTCCCAGAGCTTGGCCTGAGAGCCCAGATGGGACTCTTCCCCATCTGGGGATGTCCCATCCACACCACCACATGACAGAAGGGTTACAACAGCTCCTTGCCAGGCCACGCTGCACCTATTGGCTCCATGCTTTCCCTGTCTCCTTTCCCCCATTGCCCTAAAGGTGATTCTTAGTTCATATCCAAATGACTTGCACTTGAGTCCCTATTCTCAGTGGGCTTTTGGAGTCACCAAATTCAGACCTTCAGTCACTGGGTCTTAAATGTTGATTGAGCTCTTACACTTGAGCCCTGCCTGCAAGCACAGAGGACAGGATCTAAGAGTTACTGATATGAAGTGAGTACGTAAGAGTGCCAACTTTAGGGTCAGATCCCCCATCTAACACCTACCCAATCAGTGAGCTGTGTCACTTCACCTTCTGTGTCTCAGTTTCCTCACTAGTGAAATGGGATCACGAGTGCCTTCCTCATTGGATGGGTATGAAGGTTAAGTGACATAACACAGGGAAGTGCTTAGGCAAGGGCTGTCATGGGGGTCTCTATGTATGCTACAGAATGGGAGAAAGCAAAAATCCCCCACTCTTTGTAGTTTGGGGATGGAGGAGGGGACACTGGAGCACAGCCATTTTTCCTGAGGGAGGTAGTTTGCCTATCTATGACTGGTAACTAGTGTCTTAGTTATACAAATGACTGGATCAACCTCTGCCCCAAGAAAATGGGAGAAGTTTTTGACTATAGAATGGTGATGAAAGAATTTACAGGGCTGTGAGATTTCATAGGTGGCCAACATTGGTCACCCTACTGCTGTGTCACAGGCCACCATCATGGTTTAAAATATGGCAACAGCCATCAATCTCTTTCTCTCTACTGGAGAACTCACAGACAGACCCTAGGCCTGAGAAACAGGGAAGAATTCACCTGGTTTGAGGGGGTTAGCAAAGGGTGGGAAGGGAGACATGCAGCTTGTGCGGAGATAGGAAATTACATGTGGTATAAGGGTTATGGGAGTAGGGGGAACCAAGATTACGAAGGAGTAAGTGGAGCTACAGCAATCTCCTAGGACCAATCTGTAATTATAACTTAATTGGAGAGAATTCATCCGGAATAACCAACAGAACACCAGCTGTAGAGAAGCCCGATAGCCACGACAGAACAGAAGAGGCTGATCCATCACAACGTGACTGGTAGGAAGTACAGATGTAAGAGGGCTAGCTGGGCTCCCACAGGCGGGAGCTGAAGGGACAGAAACATCTCAGCAGCCAGGGGCTCCGCCCAAGAAGGGGGGATCTAAACCCCCAACTGGGCTTCATAGCCTATAGCAACACAGCTGAGTATAAAACAGCACCCATTGTGGGGAGGGGGGAGGCAGAGGCAAAGAAGGGGAGCAGCTTAGACAAGAACCTAGTATAAAGGAACCATGGACATGGACAACAGGTGGGATTGACTTTGGGGGGAAAGGGTGGGTGGGGAGGGGGACAGAGGGGAGCAAAAAAGGGATGGATGTAATACAACAACAATAAAAAAAATTAATAAGAAAAATAAATAAATAAAACAGCACCCAGCTATGAGAAGCAAAAACCCAAGGGGCTTCCTACCCTGAGACTGGCTAAAGAGTGGCTAGAGAATTACTAATGTGACCACACACAAAAATACATTGGCACCCACTTACCCTGGGTCCCAGCAGAGGGAGGGCAGAGTGGACTAGAGATGCCTAAGGAGAGTTTGGAGTGATGGCTTTGAGGAGAGAAATGAGGGAGCTGCAGACGGGGCCCAGCGCTGACTCACCCTACATACTACACTAAGTAGCTACTGCCCTAGTGAAATCATAGTCCCACCCAGTGGCATCAATCTGCCCCACCCAGCAGTGCCTGATCTTGGCAGCTGATTACAGATTGATTAGATTAAAACTAAATTCACTTGTCCCACCCAGCAATCTTAAACCACTGATCGCAGTTGTTTGATTGGATTAAGACTGCATTAATGGGCTCTGCCCAGCAGTGCCTAAAATGATCACTGATCACAGATTGACTGGATTACAACTGAATTAATCTGTCCTGCCCAGGTACCTATGCCTGACAGCCGAGCCAGATTAATTGGATTGAAAACTGAGGGGCACAAAGACAGTAGATCTCTGGTTGGCTCCAAGAGGCTGGCTAGGCCCAGACTATGGAATGATCTGATGTCACCAGAGGTGGATTTGGAAATAAAGAAAGTACACCTCTACATGACAGAAGGTCACACCACAAAGACAGAAACTCAAAAACGCCCAATCTAAGAAGCAAAAACAAACAACTTCTTGTTACCTAAAATGGGGAGAAAATGAAACAATCCATCACCGAAAGAAAAAGAGGAATCCCCAGAAAGACTGCTAATGAAATTGAGGCAAGTAAACTATCAGACATGGAATTCAAAATAATGATAATAGAGAAGCTCAATAGCAAGCTCAATGAGCTCAGCGAGCTCAAAGAAAAGTACAAACAATCCCAGGAGAAGTATGAAGAACTCCAAGGAAGCAACAAAAAAGTTACTGAGAACTATATTAGCATTTAAAAAGACATAGAAACTATCAATAAAAGTCAGGAGGAAATGAAGAATACAATTTCTAAATTGAATAATACAGTAGAAGGAATCAAAAACAGGCTAGAGGAATCAAAGGATCGGATCAATGAGCTGGAAGACAACATAGAAAAAATTCCCAGGCAGTGCAATAAAATGAAAAAAGACTGAAAAAAAAAAAAATGAAGATATTTTAAGAGAGCTGTAGGACAACATGAAACAATAATATCCATATCATAGGGATACCAGAAGGAGAAGAGAAACAAGGGATAGAAAACTTGCTTGAAAAAGTAATGAGAGAAAACTTCCCTCACTTGAGAAAAGGAAAAAGCCATGCAATTTCATGAAGTACAGAAGGTCCCAATGAAAATGAACCTGAAGAGGCCCAATCCAAGACACATCATAATTAAAATGTCAAATTCTAGAGACAAAGAGAGACTCCTAAAAGCATCAAGAGAGAAACAGCGAAGAATATACAAGGGGGCTCCAATAAGGTTATCAGCTGATTTCTCAACAGAAACACTACAAGCCAGAAGGGAATGGCAAAAAATACTTCAAGCAATGAAAAACAAAGGCCTGCAACCAAGAATACTCTACCCAGCAAGGCTGTCATTCAAAATGGAAGGTGAAATAAGAAGTTTCCCAGATAAAAGAAAGCTAAACGAATACATCTCTACCAAAGAAGCATTGCAAGAGATGCTAAAGAATCTGTTTTATTAAGAAGAAACAGAGAGAGACAGAGAGGAACACAGGTACAAAGGGGGAAAATGTCAATGAATAAGTACATGTCAATAATAACCTTAAGAGTAAATGGATTAAATGCACCGTTCAAAAGATATAGGGTAGTTGAATGGATAAGAAAACATGACCCATATATATGCTGTCTACAAGAGATCCACCTCAGAACAAAAGATCAACACAGACTGAAAGTAAAGGGATGGAAAAATATATTTTAAGCAAATGGACATGAAAATAAGGCTGGAGTAGCAATACTTATATCAGACAACAGATTTTACTATGAAGGCCATAAAAAAAGACAAAGAAAGACACTTCATAATACTTAAGGAAACAATCCATGAAGAAGACATAACCCTTGTAAACCCATGTGTACCCAAAATAGGAGCAACCTAATACATAAGGAAAATCTTGGAGGACTTCAAGAAGGATATGGAGAGATCTCCAAGATGGCGACAGAGTAGAGAGCAGTGCTGATGGTGTTCTCAGTACCAAAGCAGCTAGAGGACAAGATAAGGAGCGTGAGACGGCTTCAGGACCCTAGGGATTGGAACGGACTGCATCTGGACACAGGGGAACAGAGCCCAGAGGCAGAGGAGGCCAGCAGGACAGCAGGTGAGGCGTTCCCGACCGACCGGCCGGCGGGCCGAGGTCGGCTCTGGGCAGGGGCGGCTCTGCCCAAAGGGGCGCATTTGACTGGGGCCAGTTCCGGGCTCGCTGGTGACTGGAAGTCCCAACAGAGAAGTGCGGGCAGCGAGGGCGAACGCCGTAGGGAACCCGGAATTGAACTCTTGCAGGGGAGGGATTGTGTGAGAGACTCACTCCGGCAACGGGGAGAGGAGGCTCCGTGCGCGCGCGGGGCTAGAGGCGGAGGAGAGGAGTCCTGCGGGAAGCCGGAGCGGGGGACCAGGAAGTGCACCAGCGGGGCGGTGAGAGGGTCGAAAACGGAGCTGCTGGGCCACCGGGGAAACAGCAGCTAGAAGCCCCTGCGAGGGGGGAGGCCCAGCCCTGCGCAACCACACAGGCCCCCAGGCTCCGCGGGAAAATCCAAACGGCGAGCCGGAGAGCCTGCAAGCCGGGAACTAGTGGCGAGAGACCCACCATTGCCGGAGACAAAGGCCGCGCCGCCCACGCCTGGGAGGGGCTCATCACAGAGGCCGCGTAAAGGAGAGCTGATTGGCTTGGGGGCGTGGTGCTCGCCCCGGAAGGGCGGGACAGTGTAGGCGGACCCTGGACAGTGTTGACTGACAGGCCCGGCCTCCTCCCGGAACTGCGGGGGCGGGACCAGTCGTCACAGGGACCAGCAAAATTGCGGGCTGCCCTGCAGGAGTGCTGGGGGCGCGTCCTGGGCCGGAACCTCCGCCAGGAGTGGGAGGGGGCTCCCAGCGGGCTCCAGAACACCGGCAGCCCTAACACCCAGCCAGGCTGCTGAAGGCCCAGCCTACCTGGGGGCGGAAACTCAGAATCAGCCCTACTGCGACAATCAGAGGCCCTGCCACGCACCAAGACCCGGCTAGAATATAGACTGTAGACTGTAAAGTCCTGACCAAGAAAAAGAGGCAGCATCAGGAAAGGGATTGCTGCCAATCTCAAGCACCTGAATTATACCGAGAGCAATATGAACTATTAAGCCCCAACATATCCTTTGCAAAAGTTACTCCTCACATATTCTTAATCCCCCCTATACCTCAATCCACCTAAATACCCAAGACCCTCCCCTACTCTCG
>PVIW01004221.1:0-139419 GCA_004026585.1 Noctilio leporinus | reverse complement strand
AGGAAGGAGGAAGCGGAGGGGGAGGGGAAGACAGGGGGAGGGTGGAGAAATCTTACCTTTTGTAACAGCTATGGATCCACGGGAGAATATGCAAAGTGAATTAAGTCATACAAAGACAAATACCCTATGATTTTACTTATATGTGGAATCTAATGGACACAATAAACAAGCAAAATAGAATCAGACTCACAGATACAGAGAACAGACTGGGTGGGAGTCTTTCCCACACCCAACAATTCCCCAGCTCTGCAGACACCGACCGAGCGCCCTTCCGTTCAGCTCTGACACCACTAACTACACAGCGATAACGCGGACTGCTCGTGAGGGGCTCAGTCCCACAGAACTGCCCCCACTCCAGACCCGGGCGCAAGTCACCAGCACCTCCGACCAACTAGCTATCAACTGGGGTCCCCACGCTCCCTCCTCAGGTTCAATAATTCGCTAGAAGCTCAGCGAACGCAGGAAAACTTTACTTACGCTTGTTCGGAACGAAGAGGTAGGTGGGCCCAGCTCAGGAAGCGCCCCGCTGTGGCGGGAGGTGGGGGGGTCCGTCTCCGTGCCATCCGGGTCCCCCACTCCGGCACACGGAGGCGTTCAGCAGCTTCCAGAAGCCCTTGGGACCCCTTCGTGTAGGCTTTTTATGGCGGTTCCTTTATGCGGCTATGATTAATCCGATCACTGTCCCGGTGTGATCGACACCATCACCCGCCTTCTCCACCCTCCAGGCCCGGAACTTTCTGGAACCTCCACGCCAGCAGCCAGTCTCCCCCCAGCGAAAAGGCACCACAGTCACTCTGTTGAGTCCAAGGACTTTAGTTCTTGCATCAGGAACTGGAATCCACGACGGGACACCGCTGGACACCGCTGAGGCCTGGACAACACGGACTTAGCCTGCACAGGGCCACGTACACATACACGGTCCTTTGTCCCAATAAGTACCGTCCCACCCTTCCGGTCTGCGAGCTTCACATCCGGATTCAACCAGCGCCAGGTGACCATTGAATTAATCTCACATCCGGGGACTCAACCAGCCACCAACCAGGTGACCGCAGAATCTCACATCCGGGGACTCAACCAGCTACCAGGTGTGCACAGACTTTCACATCTGGGGACTCAACCAGCCACCAGGTGTGCACAGAATTCCACATCCGGGGATTCAACTAGCTGCCAGGTACCCACAGAATTTCACATCCGGGGATTCAGCCAGCCGCCAGGTGACCACAGAGTTTCCGCATTCCCAGCAGATTCCCAGCCCCAGATCGAAAACAGTATTTCCGCTTTGGCAACTGCAGATTCTCAACTGCAAACTCGCTGAGTGGTGGAATCCTCCGCTGCTAGTCCTGGCTGTCAATAAGTTTGGGGGCGGGGGGGGGGGGGGAGTGGTGTCAGACATTATCCATGAATTTTCAACTATTGCAGGGTCACCCCCCAATCCCTGTGCTGTTCAAGGCTCGACATAAAAATGCTCCTGGCACCCCTATCACACAAGAAAAGACCAGGCTTTAGGAGTTCTGTGTCAGGAACCGGAGGCAGAGACCAAATAGGTATTTCCCATTATATCGCAGTCATGATATTTTCAACACTGCACAGTGATAGAGCCAACGTCATAATAAAACTATCTTGACAAGTGAGACAAAGGAGTGCCAGGGGGATGAAGTGACGGAGAAGGAAGTTGGCCTATCCCATAGTGGAAAGTTTGCCCAAGACTGAAAACTCAAAAGTAAAAGCACAAGCCCATAATTTAGGTACAAAAGCATGTACACTCGAACACACACGTCAGCTAAAGGAAGCAAAACCGACTGTCTTGGGAAAGAGGGGAAGGAAAAATGAAGGAAGCAGGAATCTGTTTCTGGGAACAACTGGGTTCTCCCAACTAGACGCAGACCTCAGGCCCAAAGCCCGCCACGGAGGTTTGTTTCTGTTACTATAAATGCCGAGGGCTTTTTCTAGGTAGATCATCCCCGTCTCTTTCCTTCCATTTGCAGCTTTGTAGCAATTGACCAAGGCCTGTAATCGGCATCTTTGTCATTCTAAGCAACTTGGCCAGTGACTTTCCTTCGCCTTTTCACCTCCAGCTCAGTCAGCACATGGAGATGGATTATCTTTAGCCTCGTCCAGAGAGGAAATCAAATATAACCCAGGCCCTCTAGACACAACTACCAGTTTATAGGAAGTGCAGGGGACGTTGGAAAGTGTGAAAGGATTCCAAGGGGTACAGGCAGCAAAATCTAGACTGTGGAAACCCCAAGACAAATGACATCGTTTATTCAAATACATTGCAAGAAAGGAGAAAAACAATCTATAGATTAAAAATTATGTAAGAGACAGTGAAAAAAAAAACTAGATGCATATATAACTTTGATGAACTCTAAAGGAAAAAATGAGAAAAGGCAATGAGGAGCTGGATAGAGGCAAAAAAAAAAAAAAAAAAGGCCACGTTATTCTTCCTCCATTTTTGTACGTGGCTGTACCTAGAAGCATGGATGCATTTGCCTCTTGCAATTAAGCATTGGACTTCTGTCCTCCATAAACAGGCATTACAGTGATCCAGGATTACTCATAGTTTCATTAAATCTTCCAAGTATGTGTTTTTCATAACCATTTGGAGAAAGAAAGGGCAGAAGTCAGTATATGAGTCATGTTTCTAGAATGGCTTAATCATCTCATCAGAAAAAAAAAGTAATATTTTATAATTGTTTTTTTTTAAGATTTTATTCATTATTTTTAGAGAGAGGGGAAGGGAAGGAGGAAGAAAGGAAGAGCAACATCAATGTTTGGTTGCCTTTCACCTGCCTCCAGCAGGGGACCTGGCCGGAGACCTGGTTTGCAACCTGGGTAAGTGCCCTGGCTGGGAATCCAACCAGGGTTTGAATCACCCTTGGGTTCCCAGGCCAGTGTTGAATCCACAGAGCCACACCAGACAGGGCTCTTCTTGATTTTTCTACTCTCCATCCCCCTTCCTCTTGTCCCTCCATGGATCCTCAGACAGCCCCCACCATTCATCACCATGCATCCTCCTGGAGGCATAAAGGGTGAGGGGACTGTTGATGGCATCAGATTATGAGACACTTTCTTAGGATGAGGCCAGAAAGTGCTGACCTAAATATGTTAGTAGTGGTGTGATGGTGCTTGGAATCAGGAATAACATAAAGAGGCAAACAAAGAACATAGCACAGCATCCACCGGGTTCCCAAAGGGATGGAGGAGAGGTGTTAAAAACACATTCCCAATCATTCAGCTCCTGCCTCCAATCCCCTTGGAAAGTTTGCATCATTTTGCCTGCATGTGCAGAAAGGAAGGAAAACAGGGCAAACCTGAGGATAATAGAATACCTGTCTACAGGGGCACCAAGCACTGGGCTCCCAGGTGGGTAGATGAATTGCATTCATTGGTTTCTCCCCATCAGACCAATGTAATAAAAGAGGAGGGAAAAAAATTGTTACAAATCCAAGATATTAAGTAGGAAGTTCTAGGAAAGAACTACATCTCAGATGGAACCAACATTCACTGGAAAGCTCCTGTGTGGCTGGCATCATGCTAGGCACGTTTGCATACATCATTTTCTCATTTAATCTGATTTAAGGATGCCATATGTGCTCCAGGCGTGCTCTTTGTTATCAGATACGCTGTCTTTGCCTCCGTTCCCCCTGCCGCCCCCACCAAATCAGGAAAACTTAGTGAAGTTGCTACAGCTTTGCCTTTGCGCTGAATGGAGATCAGGACACACTTTAGTGTTTTCTATCGCCTGCTGGGACCAAAAGAAGCCAGCTTTGCCTGCTTGCCATTTTTCAGCAACTACATCTCAGATTTCCGAACCAAGAATGCTGTTCTGAATAACAAGTGTTTTCTTATCTCCCTGTTTCTCCTCTTCCCCATAATATTTATTTACCACCAGTTGGCAATGAGTATGATACACCCAAGCAGACAAACGTTAGTGAGGATAAGAAAATAGGACATTCCAAAGGCGACCACAGAAATAAAACGCTCATCTTAACATTCTACAAGTTTAAACTAATGTCAAGCTACTTGGTTGTCAAGGGCATATAACTAAATTCAGAAGACTTGGGCTTGAGTTTTATTTCTGTCACTTTCTCAACATGTTACCTAATATTAATTCTCTCCCTTTTTCAGCCTTGGTGTGTACAGTTGTCACCGTACATAACTTGGCAAGCTTGTGAATGTTAGACAAGGAAATATATGTAAAAATATATTTGTCCATTGCTAAGACCTATATGTCATTTAATAAAACCAGGCACAACCCAGAAAAGATAAGGTAGGCAAAGCAAAAGAAACAAAATATAATCTCACCCCAAATTAGCTACTGTTTTCCTTTTCTGAAGGAAAGTTACTCCCACATTCCTGCTCCCAAGTCTTTTTCCTTGTTTAAAAAAAAAAAAAAAAAAAAAAATGCCTTTGCTATTTCTTGCTAATGAACAAATCCCAAATCTTGTAGCAGCTTCTTTGCCATGTTTTGAAACCCTGCTCGTGCAGATCCCTGCTTCGTTTGAGGCCTCCAGAAAGTCCCTCTTGTGGAATGGGCATCCATGGCCCTAAATTAAATGCCCTCGAAGTCCCCTGACAGCCCCAGGTTCCCTGTTTCTGGCTCATCTCACTTTCCCAGTCCGCGTCCCCTGTCTGAGAACTCTTCCCTCTTTTTTTTTTTTAAGTAATCCTGGTTTTTCTTTTTTATATCCTTTTTTAAAAGATTTTATTCATGATTTTTAGAGAGAATGGCAGGGAAGGAGGAAGAAAGGGAGAGAAACAGCAATGTACAGTTGCCTTTCACCTGCCTCCAGCGACAGACCTGGCTGGGAACCTGGCTTGCAACCTGGTTATGTACCCTGACTGGGGAATTGAACCAGTGACCTTTTGGGTTTGTAGGCTGGCACGTATCCACTGAGGCACCAGCCAACGGCCTCATTCTTTCTTCATCAATGTGTCTGGGGAAAAGTCCAACTTCACCACCCCAAGAAACACCATCAAGATACTCATAAGTTTTAACACAATTAAGATCTCTCATTAGCCCTGGCTGGTGGCACAGTGGGTAAGGCACCGGCCTGCAAACCCTAAAGGTCGCAGGTTCGATTCCCCAGCCAGGGCACATAACCAGGTCTCCAGTCAGGTCTGTGGCTGGAGGCAGGTGAAACCCAACCGTACATTGATGTCTCTTTCCCTCTCTGTCTCTCTCCCTTCCCCTGTTTCTAAAAGAATGAAATAAAATCTTAAAAGAAAAAAATAAAAGATCTCTCATGAGTCAAAAAAAAAAAATCAATTTAATCATAATAGCATCTGATTACTTTGCTTCTCTTCTAAATCTGACAGGTGGACCAGTAGTGGCATCCACACTGAGCAGTGTCCCACCAGCGATGACTCCTTACAGCGGCAATGGTGAATGAAGCTAGGGGCCACCCTGCTCCGAAGGGCAGACGAGAACAGTTGCACTCACCAGAGGCTGCATTCCTGGGGGTGAAAGGGAGGAGCAGGCCCTGGGTTTTCCAAGTGAAGCCTAACCTGCTCTGACCCAGGTCTGGGAGCCCCCTGGATAAGAGGGAATCAAGCCAGTCAAGAAGATCCCTGCTCCAGGGAAGTCACACTTTGTGCCCCAGCTTCCTAGGGAGGATACCTTAGTGGAAATGACTGGGGGATTTATCTTTCCCTAAAGAATTGTTCCGATGTGCATAAAAAGCCATGTATAAGGGTACTCCTTGCTGCTTTGTTTATAATAGCAAAAACCTGGAGGGGAAAAAAAAAACCCATAAATGCCATTATATCACTGGCCCTTCATGAGGACAGTGCCACCCCTCTAAGAGAGATTTAGGAAATTTATGTGGGTGTTTTTGATGTCACCATCTCTGGGACTACTACTGGCATTTATTGGTTGGGGGCCCCCATGTGCCCCACAAAATGAAGAATTTGACCTTGCCAGACTCTTACCCATGTGGGTGACCATCTCGGCCAAGAACTGAGCTCCACTCTATATAAATACCAAGTAATTTCACAGTTTTCATACCCAGTGAGTTTTGTAAGAAGGGAACTAACAAATAAATCAATACATTGTGGAATTTGATTTGAGTCTTTACCAGGAGTGGTTCATCATCTCAGAAAACCATGAAAGGAAGGTCAACGTCATCCCAGGTCTTTAAATCAACACCAAAACATATCTAAATCTGTCTGTACTCAAGGCTGCAGCACTTGAGCCTGTGGGGGTACAAGCACCTACCTGCTTTGTGAGGTCGTCTGCCACAGTGTGCCAGAGCCACTTACGTGGCAACATACACATTAGTGTATTATACATTGTTTTTCCTTATATCTTCATGTTACAGCCAGAACACTATATTGATTGTCATCATATTTTAGGTACCTTATGTTACTTGTGAATTTTATTTCAGAATAGTATGGGAAATAATATTTCATAAAATGTGAACTATTTTCATAAAAAAGGGCTGTTTTGTCCAGAGTATTTGTAATTAAGTAAAATATGATACATTATACTATGAAATATGCTGCAACCATTAAAAGAATTAGCTAAATCTACATATACTGTTAGGGAAAAATCCTTAAGACGCACAGTTGAGTGGAGAAAGCTGAAGCTGTTTTAGACATTTACATGGCATGTATAGTTGATATCAGTTATCTAAACACACGCACAAAAGCACATTTTCGATGAAATAAATACAGAGGGAAAATGCTTACGGAGGAAATGTCTGAAAGTTCACCAAATGAGCTGATAACAAGGGGATGGAGTCAGAAAGGGAAGTCAGGTGGGTTTCCGCTTTACTTGTAATGCTTGAAAGTGTATAGAAAGAGGAACGTAGGCAAGTATTCCTCACAAACTCAAAATTCCTAACATGAAAACTTGGAAAAGAATTGCAGAGAGAAAAGAAAAAAATAGCTATGCCCAAACTCTCACAGTTGTCATCCCTGTGTCCTGTGTCGGTGGCATGAACTTCAGGGCGACCTTCTGCAGAAGCAGCGTCCTGCAGTGGGGCCGCACCTGGATGCCTGCTTCCTTCCGGGTGGGGGACAGGCGGAGAAAGCCCTCTGCCCTAGGCCCCAGCCTAGTTCAGGTGGGTCCTGCACGGAACGCACACCAGCTGGGAGTGGGCGCTCCAACCCAAAGGTTTCCGCTATCACCATGAGCTATAAAGGAGGCCTCAGGTCGTCACCCCTTTTCAGCTTTACACACCAGAAAGTAAGGCCAATTTCATGCAGCCAACAAGATAGGGCTGAGCCACACCAAGCCCTCTCTCTCTGGTCCAGACCAAGGCTCTGTGAAGCATTAGGCCACCCCAGATGCATAACAGACAGGGGACAGGGCCATCAGAGGAGGGTGAGGGAGATCTCCGGGGCGTCTGCCATCGCTGTGGGGTGGACAGTTCATCACTCTCTAATGAAGCGCACGCCTCACCCCGTGGCCTCATGAACCTGAAGTATAATGATCTCAGGGGTTATGGTCAGCAAACACCCCTTCCCGTATTTCACTGGGCTCATTGATAGTATTAGGCCCTACCAATAGGCTTGGAACTCACCTTTGTAAGGCAGCCACAGCAGCAGTAGAAGAGGACCACTGTGTAGTGAAGGCAGATGTTCTAAACATAATAGATACATTTGTATGCCAAAGTCACAGCTGCTTCCCAGGTCCCAATGGCCTGGGGAATAAAGGACACAGTGGCAGGAGGCTCTGGGTGCCCTGCTGGCCTGGTCTGTGACCTCCACGCTCAGCCCCCATGGCCCTCACATCCCCTCAGAGCTGTGTGGGGGTTCTGCTGCCACAGCTTCCCAGCTCCCACTGTCACTGTCTGTCCTGCCCACTGCCCCTGCACTCAGGTCACCACGTACACTCTGTGGTCCTGCCTCAGGGGAGCATGCCCCTTCCATTGAACTTATAGAAAGTCAAGCCTTTAGTAGTCACACTGGTGTTTTTTCCCTCAGGAGACACACTTAAGGCGTGAAGCTCAGGACCCCTGAGCAAGACCCGTGATGAAATACCAGTGTCCCATGATGGCTCACACACCTTCGCTCTCCCTGCCATCCAGGTGTCAGGTGACATTCCTTCCTGCTCCTTTATTGTTTTCTACAACGTTCCCAGAGTCCCCAGAACCTGGCCATCACTACTAGCAAGCTCTCCACAGGAATACGGAAGGACAAACATTAAATGCCATGAGAGCGGGAATTCTGGTGTCACACAACTGGGCTTGAAGGTCACCTTTACCATGACTTGCTGTGTGACCTTGAACTGCAAATGAGCCCACTGCACAGGGATTTGATCAAGGTTAAGTGGGTACACGTGATGGGCCTGGCACAGCTCTAGTGCATAGGAAAACTCCAAGAGGCTAGCTATGTGTGTCCACCGCCACCTGGGAGTATGCAGATAAAGTGCCCCTGACAGCTTTCCTTCATATTGTCCCTTTTCTTTAGTATTGCCTCCTGAGAACATGTTCGTCCGTAGAGAGTGGGAATTCTTTTCTTTTTTTTTTTTTTTAAAGTGATTTCCTCTTTTTTTTTTTTTTTTTTTTAAATTTTATTTATTATTTCCAGAGAGAGAGAGAAAGGGAGAGAGGGGAGAAACATCAATGTATGGTTGCCCTTCACCTGCCTCCAGCCACAGACATGGCTGGAGACCTGGCTTGCAACCTGGTTATGTACCCTGGCTGGGGAATCGAACCAGCGACCTTTGGGTTCGCAGGCCAGCGCCTTATCCGTTGTGCTACCAGCCAGGGCTTCTTTTCTTTTCTAAACCAGAGTTCAGCATGAATACTTTTATGTAACCAGAGAAAATAAGCCACAAATATTAAAGGGGAATCCACTGAGAAGAGAACAGCAAATTTTAAAAAGCTGTCTACAATCGTGTGACTATTCCATTCACGTTAAAGCACTCATAGTTGGTGTTTTTATTTTACGTACAGAGAGCTAGCGTTGTGTCTGCGGTAAGGTAGATGTCTTGAATGGCCCAGTCCCAGACGCTCACTTCACCCCACCTAATGAAGCCGATGTCCTTCGCGGACTGATGGAAATCTGGGTGGTGCACACGAAGGCAGCGTTTTGGAATCGGACCAAGTTTGAGCAGACGTGGCCAGACGGGAGAACCCTGGCTGAATTTTCTTGGATGGCCCAACCTCAGGTGAGATCTCGTCCCCGCTGGAAGCCAGGAACACTCCAAGCCCTTGCCTAGGGTCAAGAGAGTTCCTGGACAATGGCCATGCTGTCCCCATGGGCCAGTTATAACGAACGCTTCCTCAAGTCCCATTGACCAAGGAAAGGATAATTATGGCAACAACAAGGCCAAAGCCATTCTTCAGCGACGCTATCGGTTTTCTTTTTAGTTCTGAGAATTGCAAAATGACAGCAAGGGAGATATTTCCAGCTGGAAAGGTGAGAAAGGAAAAGAGACCAAAATCAAATCCTCCCCAGGAAATAAAAGGCTCCTCTCCTGGACACACACACTCCGGGCGGCAGGCCAGAGCCGTGGAACGCCCAACGGTCGCACCGGAGGAGGGGAGCCCGCCAGCTGGGGAACACTAGGTGGTGACCTTCCTTCTCCAGCCAGCAGGACGGCGGGCCATACAAAGCACAGCCTAAGGCCAAATGCAGGGCTTGGAAGAGCAGACCACAGCGACGACGGAACCCAGTCATCAAAGAAAAGGTAGAAAAGATCAGTGTAGTTGAAATTTTCACTCGTTTCATTCTCCCACCAGGTTCCAAGCAGCAGAGCAAAACGCAAAGACTGGTCTGGTCATGAGTCCTTGGCCTCTAATCCTTCTGAGAAAACCAAGAATCTGACTCCACGAGCACCATCCAATGGCACAGTTTCAACAGAAGGCTCCTGGGGAGAGAAGAAGGAGGCGACATCCCATATCCCACCTCACTGCAAATCTTCCTAAGTGTCCTCTTGCATCTGGACCATTTTTAACCTATGTTTTGCTCCAAAAGGCACCTCTCCTGTCCTCCCTCAAACTACCCTCTTCCAGACAGACCTCGCTGGTGCCCTGCCTCCCACTCGCCACCCCCAGCCCCATCTCAGTCTCCCTAGCCAGCACACCCCACTCAGCCAGACAAAATCCCGATTAACCATTTGATTCCAACTACACTTCCTCACCCATCCAGTGTGTGGTTTTTGTTCCCCTACACTGTCAACCAATTCTGAGACACCAGCTGGGTGTCGGCTCTGACACTATCTACTCAGAGGTAGCATTAGATCCCACAGGTGAAAGTCCAAGGGCTTAGTCCTACAAGACTTCTCCGCCCCCTTCCACTTCAGACACCAGTTGCAAGTCCCGATGGTCACCTGCGCCTCTGACCAACTGCCGATAAATCAGGGGTTCCCCCAACCCCCTCCTGGGGTTTGGCTTCATCAGACAGTCACGGTGGGTTAAATCGATGGGTGATCAATTCATCCTCCCACCCCTCTGCTCTCCCCTCCTGAGAGGTCAGGAGCTGGTACTAAAAGTTTCAACCTTTTTTTAAAATTTAATTTTATTGTTGTTCTATTACATCCATCCCCTTTTCACTCCCCTCTGTCCCCTTCCCCACCCACCCACTCCCAGTTGTTCTTGTCCATGGTTCTTCCATGCTAAGTTCTTGACTAAACTGTTCCCCTTCTTTGCCTCTTCCTTCCCGCCTCCCCCCTGCCCACTGAAGGTCTATTCACTGTTTTCATGTATCTGGTTCTGTTTTGCTTGTTGTTTGTTTTGTTCATTACTGTCCTGAAATGGGTGAGATCATATGGTATTTCTTTCACTGACTGGCTTATTTCACTAAGCATAATACTTTCTAGTTCCATCCACGTTGTTGCAAAGGGTAGGAGTTCCTTCTTTCTTTCTTTGTAGTATTCCATTGTGCAGATGTACCAAAATAAGATACCACCTCACACCTGTCAGAATGGCAATCATCAACAAATCAACAAAAAACAAGTGTTGGTGAGGATATGGGGCAAAGGGAACCCTGGTGTTGATGGGAATGTAGGCCGGTGCATACACTATGGAAAACAGTATGGAGTTTCCTTAAAAAACTAAAAATGGAACTGCCTTTTGATCCAGCAATTCCACTACTAGGACTATACCCAAAGAACCCTGAAACACCAATCTTAAGAACCTATGTACCCCTATGTTTGTAGCAGCACTATTTACAATAGCCAAGTGCTGGAAACAGCCTAAGTGCCCATCAGTTTCAGCCTTTTAATCAGTGGTTGGGTCCCCTGGTGATTAGCCCTCACCCCTAGACAACCTAAGGCCCTCCAAAGGGTGCCTCATTAACATAACAAAAGACACCTGTCACACTCCTCTGGCCATGCCAATGGTTTTAGGAGCTCAATGCCAGAAAAGGGCGCTAAGACCAAATATATATATTTCTTATGTAAATCACAGTATCACACTGATCTGTCACCATTATCTACAAAGCATGTTTCAGGGTGCAGCCTTTCATCCCAGAATACTTATTTTCATGTAAGAAATATTTTAATCACAAATATGGCTCTATCAGCATGATTATACTATATGAGTTGGTTAACTTCCCTCACCTCCCTGTCTAACCAGCCAACACACCGTTAGGATGCCACCGAAATGTCCCTCATTGAGCCCTTTCACCCTCTCCCTGAACTGGAGGCTTTACTGTTTCCTACCTGGACCTGTGTCTCTTGGATTTTCATCCCCCTCTGCACACTCCTCCAGCGGAGCTCAGAACCACCATGGGCTCACAGGGTTCCCATGTTCAAAACTGGCTGCCTCTTGGTTACATGGAGAAGAAAGTTCCAATTCTGCAAGCTGGTCACCAAGGCCAGTTTCCACAGGCCTTCCTGAGTCATTCCCCATTCTCCATCGTCACCTGACCCACCCCGCTGCTGCCACATGCCCTTCTGTTCAATTCTCTGCCAAACTCCTCTGTGTATAACGGAGACCTCCTCATTTAATCCCTTCCCAGACCCTGTGTTAATTTTTCTCCCAGTATGTCTCACCATCTGAAAAATGTAGTTTGCTATTTATTTGTGTACTAGCAGGCTCCTCTCCCCAGAATGTAAACCCCAGAGGTGAAGATGTACTTATTTCTTTTTTATTTACCCTTGTAGATCCCCAACACCTAAAACATTGTCTAGCTCATCATAGCCTGGATCATTTTTATTGAATGAATGAATGAATGAACTGCCCCATTGAAGTCATACTACCTAAACTGCTTCTATCAAAATCAGCCACCTGTGTTTTCATGCTTCTGACCCTACCTAAAACTTACCAGAACTGCTTTCCATTGGGGTGGGGGGAACCTCTACACACACACAGACACACACATGTGCTTCTAGAAAGTAAATGAACCATGGTTATGTGAGGAAGCCGAGTCTCAGAGAGGTTAAAGAAAATGCATAGGCCTACACCCAGGAGGCAGAAAGCCTGAATTCTACTCCAAGTCCATCTGAATCCCAGGCTATTGAACGTCCTTTCCACTAACTTGGTGCCTCTCAGGTGTCTTAATTTTGGTCTAAGAAACAGCATTTTCCAATAATCGTTTAAAAAAAAAGAAGCGAAGGCTCAGGAACAAGCAATAAAGAAAAAGAAGCCATGTTGCCACTTTTCTTAGTGGGCGCCCTGCCCAGAGGAGGAGGCAGTATCAGCAGAAAGTTTAATATAAGTGGTAAGCGCCTTGGCTGGTGGCTGGTGGTTCGCCGGCCTGCGAATCCAAAGGTCACTGGTTCGATTCCCAGTCAGGGCACATAACCAGCTTGCAGACCAGGTCTCTGGCCAGGTTCGTAGCTGGAGGCAGGTGAAAGGCAACCATGCGTTGATGTCTTTCTCCCTTTCTTCCTCCCTCCCTGCCCTTCTCTCTAAAAATAATGAATAAAATTAAAAAAAAAAAAAAAAAAAAGAGTGGCAGCGTCTCTTTCTAGCTGGTACCTAACAGGCACTATTGCAAATATGGGCACCCTTTCCTCTCAGACAGCTACTTCCACATCACTTGGTTTCTGCTTTTTGTGTGTCTGATACTGAACACTGACTGAAAGTAGGACAAGCCCCTCATCACATCACTGTAAACTCCTCCCTTCCTTCCCTTCCCTCCTGGCCGGTTTGTCCCCTGTCAAAGGCCACATTACTGGGAGGACAAAACTGCTAGCCTAAACCCTGCTCATTTTCATAAAAATGCGGATACCTACCACTTGCACATCATGGTGAAAATTCTCGTGCTAGTCTAAGATTTTATAAACAGTAATTATATCTATTTGATATATCCCATACCTGGAATTGCGGTTACCTACTTTCCTCACCAGGTGGCGCTGACACTTTATGACCCAGGGCCTGGGTCCCTTCCCAACTCTGGGATATAGAGAAATATACATTCATTCCTTAGAAGAGTAGCTGGTGTCTGTTCAAATGTGTGTGTGTGTGTGTGTGTTTACATTTATCACAGTAACTTTCTAACTAGGTCTTGTTAGAAGAAATTGCAAATTGCCCTAATAGAATCACTTCATTAAAAAAAAAACAAAAACAGAAAACCCTCTCTCCCTGGCTGGTAGCACAGTGGATAAGGCGCGGGCCTGCGAGCCCAACAGTTGCTGGTTCGATTCCCCAGCCAGGTGGCAAGCCAGGTCTCCAGCCAGGTCCGTGGCTGGAGGCAGGTGAAAGGCAACCATACATTGATGTTTCTCTCCCTCTCTGCTTCTCTCTATTCCCCTCTCTCTGAAAATAATAAATAAAATCTTTTTAAAAAAATAAAACAAAACAAAACAAAAAAGCCCTCTTCAAAGCAAAATATAAAGAATCAAATTTATGCCCAATGAATAGAGCTCATACTTCCCAAATATGTCTTCTGTATAAGACAATGTGAAATCACCTCCAGACCACGGGACCACAGTTACTGGCATAACTGTGGGTTATGCCAATCTGCACCCCAGCCCGCTATAGCAGTTAGTTTCCTAGAATGCCCAGCCTAGACTAGCAATAAAACTGTACATTTTCCAAATAAACTAAGTTATCCTCATCTGGAGGGCAAAGCCTTTCCTCTCTCATACTAGCCAAAGTGAAACGGACTTTAAACCCTGGCTGGTTTCCACTTTTTCCTCTCCCTATGGTCTAACCAGTCAACATTTTGACAAAGACCAAGTTCAGACTCTTCTCCCGGAGACTCTGCTGTTTAACACTTGTCTCAACTTGTTCTTATTAAATTTCTGACATGCCCCAGCTCATGGAGCCACAGTTGTTTTCATCCTTTCTCTGCCTTCCTTCTACCTGCCCAAGCTCAAGGCAGCACTTGAATTTCTCAGGGTAGCCACATTCACCTCTCAGGCAGTCAAAGAAACAAGTTAAGGCAGAAACGCAATGGTTCCTCTTGAGATGCACACACAAAGATTAGCAGGAGGAATTGCGAGTCCCTTCATGGGACGGACCCCCTCCACGTTTTCATGTCCCCTCTCCGGAAAGCAAATGCCATCCTAGGACTGTGAATTGGCTTTGTGTTTACTTTGAAGTGAGTCAGCTCAGTTAAGAATGGACATGCAGAAGGTGCTGAGGGAAAGGTTGGACCTAAATACATACTTGGATGTAATGCATAATCCCAAGTGAATTCCCATGTCACCCCCTTAAATCTCACCCGTGAGCACCAGGAACAATCCCACCTCCACCTTAGTGCCTGCTACTGTCCATTCTTCAGCTTGGGTTTCCCCTTCTCTGTGGTGCAGGCTAGAAGGCAATGCAAGTTTACAGCTTTCCCACCACCTTCTTGCCCCTGAAACAAAGAGAGCACTTGGGAGATTTTAATACAGTAAATATAGAAACCAATTTTCTAGTTTACAATGAGCAATAATCTCACCTCAGATAAACCTCATTGGCTACGATACTGCCACTGCGCAAAGCTAAATTTTTTTTTAAAAAATCAAATGCAGAAAGAACAACAATATGTCCCAAAAGTGTTAGAGTGGCATTTATTCTAGTAATGCTTTGTCATCTAAGTGGATTGAGTAATCTCTTAGTTCTTTCTTCAGTTGTTTTTTTGTTTGTTTGTTTTTTTTTGCGTCTTCTGGAGATGCAAGGCTGCAACAAAAATCCCTCTCCAGTCAAGGGCTGATGCTACTCAGCCCCCCTCCCCCAATGAATAGAGTCCAATGAATAGAGCTCATACCTCCCAAATATGTCTTCACCTCCCTTCCTTCAGCAGACACTTCCTCTGACTCTTCAGATCGAGCTCGTGAATAAGCCTGGACTGGCAGACACAAATTGTGTGCTGGTATCGTATCAGATTTATAGTCAGTAGCCTCATATACTGGGAAGTAGCTGTGGATCCCCATTTCCCCCCTCCCCCCACCTTAGTAGCTGAGAAGGCTGAAACTCAAAAAAGCTCGATGATTTGCCCAAGATGATACAGCTCTGGAGAGCCAGTGTTAGAACCTATGCTCCTGGCATCTGCGAGAACACTTCAAACTGCCTCTATCTCACAACAGTCCTGTTTCTGGTGTGAAGACTTGCAGCAACTTAAACATCAGGTGTCTTCCTCCTGGCAAAGGGTCAACATGGAGGGAGGGAGGGAGGGAGAGAAAGAGGGAGGCGAGGAGGGATCACTGAGGCAGGTGGCATTGCTCAGAGCCGGCTCTTCCTATATTTAAGCAATTAAGGAGCCATGGGGCTAGCAAAAAGTCTCCTTTAGAAAGGGAAGTGCCTTCTGGGAAGATTAAGCCATTTCAGAGCCACCCAGACTAGCCGGATAAACCAGGGGAGTTGCCCAACTCAGCAATCCAAGTGCAGAATGTTAAACTGCAGGTCAAGAGGTCTTTAAAAATAAGGTGCTCTTTATACAAAGGAAGAGCATAAAGCCATGAGAATAAATCGGCACCAGCCACAGGAGTAAATCTCCCAAACGTAAGTAAACGAAAGAACTCAGACACACCAAAGAATAAATATCAGATGATTCTATTTTTATAAAGTTCAAAAACAGGCAAACCTAACCTCTGGGTTGTTTTTCTGGGTTTGTTTTGTTTTGTTTATTATTTTATTGTTTATACTTTAAAGCAGGATTTTTTTTTTTTTAAGCAGGATTTTATTTACCTTTGGGTGGGGCAGTTGGAAGGGTAGAGGCAGGGAGTGAGACAAAAGTTAGGTAAGTATTCACTACTTCCTTTTTGTTTCTAGAAACCCTGAGTCGGGGCCATAGGCTGCAGAGCCAGGCAGAACAGGTTCAAATCCTGATTCTGCAACTAAGTGACTTTGAGCAAGTACCTTCAATTCCCTGTGCCTCCGGTTTCTCCATCTATAAAATGGGGCTAATGATAACCTTCTGCTAAGGGATGGTGTGAGAAGTCAATGAAACAATGCATTGAAGTGCCCGGCAGCCTGAGTAGGCGTGGTCATAAATGGTAGCTGCAATCACCCAACTCCTGTTACCTGTGCAGAGCAGTGTCAGAAAACAACTAGCAAAGGGTGAGACAGAAGCAAAGAGAGGGACCCAACTAGCCCGATGATCAAAGATATTCGCAGTGCACCGGATGCCACAGAGGAAGGGCTGTTTCTCCCCTCCCACCCACCTCATCTCCCAGGCCATGCTGCTGACAAGTGCAGGCCAGCCCCACGCAGCCCAAACAAAGCTGTTTGACTCCCACTCATGCAGGCCCTTGCTGGGGCACATGGGAGGCACTAGCCTGATAAACTAACTTGCACTGATGCACTCACCATGGTTGCAAGCAGCTTACTAGGTTACCTCCCTGGTCAAGCAGGGTTTTGAACAGAGCCTGTGGGTGTACAAGGCTTTGACTCAGGCCGGGTGGACTCTACCTTTCTTACCCCAGGTCGGCAAGGAGCCAGGCATGTCTCAGGCAGCCACACAGGGAGCGCTGGTTAGCAAGCAGAAGGTGTGAACGGCAGAGGCCCACAGAGTGGGTGAGCCTTCGGGTTTACGCTGAAGGGACAGAGCCCTTCATGTAGTATTGGGAGACTACATGAAATTTCAGACCAGGAAAAGTAAGTTCTGTCAGGAAGCCTGGGGCCAGGGGTGGGGTTGACTTGAGCACAGGGCTCGAGGGAACTTTTTGGGGTGATGAAAGTGTTCTGTAGTGCTTGCTTCAGCAGCACATATACTAAAATTGGAATGATACAGAGAAGATTAGCATGGCCCCTGTGCAAGGATGACACACAAATTCGTGAAGAGTTCCATATTTTTATGATCTCACCCATTCCAGGACAATAACGAACAAAACAAACAAACAAGCAAAACAGAACCAGATACATGAGTACAATGACTAGACCTTCAGTGGGCAGTGAGGAGGGGGGAGGGGGGAGGAGTTGGGAGAAGGAGGCAAAGAAGGGGAGCAGTTTAGTCAAGGAACTAGCATGGAAGAACCATGGACATGGACAACAAGTGGGATTGACTTTGAGGGGGAGTGGGTGGATGGGGAAGGGGACAGAGGGGAGTAAAAAGGGGATGGGTGTAATACAACAACAACAAAATTAAATTAAAAAAGAAGTGCTCTATAACTTGACAGAAGCATGCTAACCAGGTGCATGCGTTTGTCAGCCCCATTGAACTGTATACTTGGAATGGGTCCACTTTATTTTATGCAAATTATCCTGTAGTATAATTGTTTTTAAAAGAAAAAAAAAAAAAAATAGATGCCTTAGTCACAGAGGTTGTTCCACTCTGGGAGTGACCTGAGAGGCCTCAGCAAGTAAGTCATAGGTACCCTTGGGGGGGGGGGGGGCAAAAAATAACTTTTCTCCTACCTTCTAAATTCTAGCTGGGCTAATAATCCAATTCACAGGAGAAAATGTCCAAAATGTATTACTGATGCACATGAGAGGAAGGGCGGGTTGCCATGAGACATGAGACTCAAAAACCCACTGGGCAGTTGAGGTTTATATGCCATTTTGGCTAAAGGGGATTTTGAATGGAAAGCAGGCAATTCACAGGTAGATGAGGAAGGACAGACATGGGACGAATGAGTTCTTGCTGGCCCACCCATAAACAGCAGGACACAGAGTCAGGTTCTCCCTGTCTACCACATTCAATTTGCTGGTATTGTGATGCTAAGGAGAAGCAACCTTCCTTTCAGCAGGTTTTCTGTCTGAATTCCTTGAGGCAGGTAAAGGGGGAAGGTCAAAGATACTTTCTGAGTCTTTTATTCCTTAATCATCAGCCTCAAATCAGTATCCCAAAAGTACTGATGGGGCAGGGCCGGGGGTGCGGGTGGGGGGCGCGTGGGTCTCTCTTAGCCCCATCCTTGCCCGGGGCACATTAACATCCGTCCAGTACTTACAGTTGGCAAAGCCCTTTTTCCTCTTTGCCTCCTCACACCCGACCTATGAGAGAGGCACATCAGGTCCCCTTTTACAGCTAAGGAAACAGAGGCCTAGCATGGCTGAAAGAGCTGGCCCATGTCTTCTGACTGCGAGTCCCCCCCTCCTTTCCTGGAAATGGCCTCAGATCAGACAGGTCTAAGGAAACTCGGGTCCAGAGTGTGTCAATAACTCGACAAAAGCTGCGCTGCTAGTTAAGAACAGAGGCAGAGTAGAAGGCGTGCCTCCTCCCACACCAAGCAGAATGAGGAATTGTCAACTGGGATTGTGCTGAATGCAGCTGAACCATGGGCTTTCACACACACACACACACACACCCTGCAGCACTCCCTGACCCAGGACAGAGAAGCAATCTTAAACAAAAGCAAGTCTCCTGTGTCTCCATCTCCGCCTGCCCGGAGCAGCCCCCACCCCACCCCCTGGAGTCCCCAGAGTCCTGTAACTTTAACAAACTACAGCAACGCGCACATGCATTACCTCACCACAGTCTGGCTGATTTCCTAGCAGCAATTGTCCAAAGCTTGCTCCATTTCCCCCCTCCTGTTGGCTGTGCACTCTTTGCCCATTCCTCCTGGCTGAAATCACTAAGCTCTGACCCCAGTGAGCCTTCAGGGGCTTCCGCCTCCTACCCAAAGTCCTTCCATTAGAAAGAGGCCCCTGGTGCAGAGTGGTTGCACCCTGCGGCCTCTCTGCGTGTATATTCTATAAGCATGTGTATGTGTGGGGGCACAGGCGGGAAACTGATGGTGTGTACATAGGGGGGAAATCCTGGGAGAATCACAAGGTACAGTTGATGGGGGTAAACTTGGGGGACAGGAATTGGAGGGTGAGAAGAGGGAAAATTCCATTTTCCCTTCTGTTTCTTTTCTGTTCCGCATACATTTTCCAACCAATGTAAATCAATGTACATGCACCATGTTTACTGATTTGTGCCAATGAGGAGAGTGAGGGTTGGAACATTATGTATATATATATATATATATATATATATATATATATATATATAGTGTGTGTGTGTATATATACATATGTATGTATATGTGTGTGTGTGTGTGTATATATATATATATATATATATATTCTGAGAATTATTCATTTTTTAAAATAAAATAAGCACCTAGAATGCACTACCTCCCTTTCTCCACAGTGACTGAAACATGCAGCAACTTAAATAATAGAAAAACTATGAGTGATTCACCCAGATGAGATGAAGCCGGGGAGGGGTGCAGAAAGCAGGAGCCCCAGGAGTGGAGGCCACTGGCCATTCTCAGAAAATGTGCCCCTCCCTCCTGAGCCTGGGTCAGCCCTGTTTTGCACTTTCCTGCCTGACATTTCAGTCACCCGTGTGCTTGCTTTATGCCCTAGCTGTCAACACTCCTCAGACTAAAGGTTTGTTTAGGGCAAGGCAAGGCAAGGACTCTCTTACTCTTTGATGTTGTCAGACTTGAGGCATGGAAAGTAAAAACGGAGTAAGCAGCTATTAAGCAGAATAGAAGGCCGTCTTGGAGACGTTGGGAGGTCTGCGGGTTGATGCCACTAGGTAGATCTAACGCAGGCTGGACCCCTTGGGTCTCAGGCTCCCTCCGGCTCCTCTAGCCTGCTTTGTAAAGTGCAAGGAAGTTCAGACCCTACTGTGTGTACCAAACCCTCCCTGCTCTGGCCCACACCCGCACCTGCTTTTCTGCCAGGCTCCCAACACACATCCTGGGCCCCAGCAGTCAAGCTGGTCCCTTCACCACTCCCAGACTGCACCTTGAGGCTCCCTCCCTTCGGGCCCTGGCTCTTGCCTTTCCCAACCGCTGCCACTCAAAACCCTACTCTCAACGCCCACTTCCAGAAGGCTCACCTACAACGCCCGGGTTTGCTCCCTCTTCCAACCTTCCAGGTGCTTCTCTAAGGGCGGACCCCGCCCTAGATCGGGGTTATCTAAGCCTCCCGCTACTGGGGCAGAAGCCCCTGCCTTCCTCCGTATCTATTACAGCGCTGGGCCCGGAAGAAAGGGAGAGGGAGGAACTCCAGGGTGTAGTTGAAGTCCAAGGTGGAATCAGGCTAAAGGCTGGATCAACGTTGGGTTGGTAGGGTTAGAACCAGCACTGGGTTAGTCCATTCCTAATCCCACCCACCAGGCGGCGCCAGCCGTCTCATTCCGGTCAAGACGCCCCCGGTTTTGGAAGTTTATTACCTGCCTAACAAGTTTCCTTCCTGCCCTCCTGCCCCTTTAAGAAGGTGATCCAGGTGAAGCCGGGACTCCGCCCCCTAGAAGCCAGCCCCGCCCCCCGCCCCCGCTAGGCCCGCCTGGCTCCCCCAGTCCTCGCGACCTGGCCCAGCGGTCCGGGCCACTGTCCCAGGTCCCGGCCCCGCGCCATGGAGCGGCGCTGGCCCCTGGGGCTCGGGCTGCTGCTGCTGCTCTGCGCCCCACTGCCCCCCGGGGCGCACGCCGAGGAAGGTACAGACCCCCATCCCGACCCACCCCCTCCCCTGGCCGCGCGGGTCCCCTCCTCCTGGAGCTGGCATTCCAGAGGAGGCCTCTCCTCGCGCCCCTCACCAGCACTCTAGTTTTACGGGCACCAGGGTATCGACTGGCCAGGCCAATCTTTGGTCTTTGACCCTGAACAACTGCTTTCACGGGCCAGTCACCCGGCCGCTGCTGGGCAGCAGTTTGCGACTGGGGGTGGGGGCGAGGAGCAGCGTCCAGACCCCCACCCCAGCAATGGTGGGGGTTGGAGGGGTCCTCGTGACTGGGCAGCCTCAGCCTCAGGTGCCCAGCCCAGAGACCCGAACCCTGTGCTGTGGGAGGTGGAAGCCGCCTGGTCAAAACCTCAGCTGAGAGACGGAGAGAGACCGGTGCTGGGGGAAGTGTTGGAAGTCGGGGTGCAGGGGTTCTGGAATGTAGGGGTCGCTTCAGGCCTTCCATGGGCAGGTTTGCCCACCCTCTCCAGCCCTGCCACCCCGACTTCCCCAACTCAGAGCTGTGCATTGTACCCCACTCTACACCCCCAATCACGGGCAGAGAGCAGGCCCTTTGCCAGCAGGGGTGGGAGCCTCCCACTCAAAAACCACCTCTAAGGTCACCTGTCCACATTCTACCTATTTATGACCCCCCAAGGCCGAGTAACTATCTTGCCCATGCACCCTTCCATTCTGCAGCTGATGGACCCCCTCTGAGTGAGGGGTACGTGTTTTCTGTGTGGCAGCTCTTCCTAACACTTCCTACGTTGACTCTGGTCAAAGATCCTGTCCTCCAACCCTTGCCCCACTTTGCCTTCCTCCAGTCACACTCCAGAGTCACGGGAGCTCTTTACTCCTTCCTGGGCCATTTTCCTCCCCTAAGTCCCAGGAAGTCCCAGCTCTCAGGAACAGAATTTTGGAGCCTGGGAGCTGGAGGCCCAGAATGAGGACTGTGGGCTGCAGGTGGGGGGCCTCCTGCCCCAGACGTGACAGGTCCTCTCCTCCTCACCCTCAGTCACTCTGATGGACACAAGCACCGCTCAGGGAGAGTTGGGCTGGCTGCTGGATCCTCAGGATGGGGTAAGTGTCAGGGGAGGGCAAGCAAGTGTCAGGATGGCTCAAGGCTGACGGCTAGTGGGAAACGGGGTGGAGAGGTGGGTGGAGGAACAGGAGAAAAGAGCAGGAAAAACTGGAAGTGCCTCCTCTGGGAGGGGGAGGGAAGGTGACTCAGAGCCTTCTGAATGGGACACGGCAGGGGTCAGGCTTCACCCCATGGGGAATGCTTCAGTGCCTGGCTCCTCCCCTCCCTGCCCGTGGGAGGTAGGGCTGAATACTCCTGGGGACCATCTGGGGAAAGAAGGGACCATCCCGGGGATGGCTGGTTGAGGGCTGAGTCCAAAACAGAAGTGTCTGTAGTTGGAGGTCCACTCATCCCAACGGAGTTGTACAGATAAGTTCCAGGGGCCCAGGGAATCCCACAAAAGTGTATTCAAAGCTGCGTATAGGTACATAGACATGTGTTTTTTTCTGGACAGGAAAACTAGAGTTTTAATCGCATTCTGCAAAGACTCTGTGGCTCCCCAAAGTTAGAAGCTGCCTCGGTAGAGGTGCCTGCTCTGTCCTCCCCAGTGCAGGCATACTATGCATTCCAGCTGTTTAAGTCTGCTCCCAGTCCCTTGCTGCTCCTAAAACCCAGGGAGTATCTGAGTTCCAGAGAACACCTTTTGGCCACTCTGCAAAGCTGTCCAGGAGCCACTTGAGGCTGGCACAGTCGCCACAGCCTGCAGGACTCTGGCCTTAGGCCTCTCTTCCCTCCGGTCCTAAACCCCTTTCTCTGGCCCCTTTTCCCTATCCTATCGGCCTCTATTTCTATGGTTGGGGTGACTTGCTTTCTTTCCCTCTGTGTCCTAGGGTCCTGGCTCAATCTCAGCTCTCCCACAGAGTAACCTGTAATTAGAAGTAATAGACTAAACCATAATGTATCCTACAGGAGGGGCTGCTTGGAAGGATCCTGGATTAGGCCAGCCCTAATAGGCGCCTCATCTCATAAACCAGCTAATCATTCCACAATGAGGGCTGCAGGCCCACCTGCTGGCTCCCACAGGCCTTCGCCAAGCCCCTGCCTTCTCCACTCAAATAACTCTTCCTTAATGGGGCGGAGTGGAAGCCCGGCGCCTTCCGAATCTCAGGCTGAACAGCACCAGGCGGGCCAGAAGACAGCAGCCCGTCACACGCTCCCACCATCTTCTTTGTCCTCTCTTCTCCCCATCTTTTCAAAACACACACTCAGGGCCCGGCTCCCTAGAATGTACCCACATAACAGCCAGCAGCGCCTGAGTGATAAGTGAGAGGATCCTTGTGGCTGGTCCTGGGCAACTGGTCCTCCCCATCACGCCCCTCGGGAACCCAGAGAGTTACAGCTGGGAACATCTGCGTTTCCTGGCTCCAGCTACAGGCTAGCTAATGAGCTACACATGAACCACCCACCGCCCTCCTACCTGCCACCCACTGCAAGCCCTCTGCTTGGCTTCCTGGGCACAGCTGTCTTGGAGGAATAGCCTCTGGGTGCCTTCTATTGTCCCCGCTTCAGGACCTGACAACCCTTGAACTGTGAGCTCCCTAACATAATGCAAAACTCTCTCCTTGTCCCACACCTTCTCAAATTTGTAGTTTCTTGCCTTTTCCCAGAGGGAGAGTAGCCATACTTTAGCGGAGTGAAAGGCTTGGGCAGGTGAACTTTCTCAGGGAAGGACCTCCTTGTCTCTTCTCTATAAACAAAGGGGATTGCATCCCAAATATCAAAGGAATATTCTGTAGAACTTTGGAGTTTCTTACATTCACCCGGCAGGGAAAATACTTTTGAATAGCTAATACTTTTTTGAAAAGGAAGAAGAATGAAATGGGAGGCTTGCCCAGACCCAAGAATACTCAGGTCAACGAAACAGAATAGAAAGTTCAAAAACAAGCTCATGTATATGAGATTTTAGAATGTGATAGCATGGGAATTGCAAAGCAACATGGAAATACAACCTTGTCAATAAATTGACCATTGGATACCAGTAATTTTTTTTTAATATTTTATTTATTATTTCCAGCGAGAGGGGGAAGGGAAAGAGGCAAAGAGGGAGAGAGACATCACTGTATGGTTGCCTTTCACCTGCCTCCAGCCATGGACCTGGCTGGAGACCTGGTTATGTGCCCTGGCTGGGAATCGAACCAGCGACCTTTGGGTTCGCAGGCCGGCACCTTATCCACTGAGCCACCAGCCAGGGCTGGATACCAGTAATTTTTAAAAGGCAAAATTTAGCCCTGGCTGGTAGCACAGTGGATAAGGCGCCGGCCTGCGAACCCAAAGGTCGCAGGTTCGATTCCCCAGCCAGGGCACATAACCAGGTTGCAAACCAGGTCTCCAGTCAGGTCTGTGGCTGGAGGCAGGTGAAAAGCAACCATACATTGATGTCTCTCTTTCCCTCTCTGCCTCTCTCCCTTCCCCTCTTTCTAAAAATAATGAAATAAAAATCTTAAAAAAAAAAAAAAAGGCAAAATTTAAACCTAAAACCCAAACCTAAAAATATTAGGAGAAGCCCTGGCTGGTAGCACAGTGGATAAGGTGCCGGCCTGCTAACCCAAAGGTCGCAGGTTCGATTCCCTAGCCAGGGCACATAACAAGGTTGCAAACCAGGTCTCCAGTCAGGTCTGTGGCTGGAGGCAGGTGAAAAGCAACCATACATTGATGTCTCTCTCCCTCTCTGCCTCTCTCCCTTCCCCTCCTTCTAAAAATAATGAAATAAAATCTTTTTTAAAAAAAAGAAAATATAGATCGTTATAAGTTTGGGATAGGATAGCTTTCCATACAAAACGCACAAGCCCAAAATCATAAAGGGAAAGACTCTAGATATTATTATATAAAAATTTTCAAAATATGTCAACAGCAAAGACATTGTTAGCAAAGTAAATGGCATACAAGGAGAAGATATGGAAAACATGCATTTTAAGCAAATGATTCATGTCTATAGTACTTTAAAATTCATCCAAGTGAACAATCAAAAGATAATAATAGATCACCCCAATAAATTCCATTAAAAATAAGTAAATTAAAACTCAAGACAACAGAATGTCTGAGAACAGATAATTGCATAAAAATACAAATAGCCAGTGAATAAGAGAAATGTACAACCTCCTCCCAAAGAAATGTAAATTAAAATGGCAAGAAGCTGCATTTTGTCTATAAGGTTGGCTAAAAATAAGATTATTTATACCCAGTGTTGATGAGCTTTACAGAAAATGAGCTCTCAGGCATTGTTGGTGGAAGTATAAAGTGATCAAGTCTTTTTGGAGAACAGTTTGGCAAAATTGCCTTATGAAATATATAATATGCTTACCCATTGATATAGCAGTTCTATAGAAATCTGTATATATGTTTACTTAAAAAAAAAACAAAACAAAAACCTGGAAGCTACCTAAATGCCTAACACTAGGTGAGTGATTAGATAAATTTTGGTATATCTATACAATGGACAGCTATTTTACGGATTGCTAAAAATAATTAGGTAGATCTACATATATACATGGGTATAGACATCTTTCAAAGACTTTTGGTTAAAAACAAACAGTATCTTACAGAATAACACTTATATGTTTTGTTTTGTTTTGTTTTTATAAGATTTATGTTGAGCACATACACACACAGAAAAGCATTCAAACATTTCTTTAGAGGCACTGAAAATAGCCTGTCAAGTTTTACTGCAAATTGTTCAGAGTGGCTTCCTCCAGCAGGGGGGTGGGTGGATGGGAGAACATTTACTTTATCATATATGGGAATTTTTGTTCTTTGATTTTATAATAAGCACATAGAGACATAATGGTTAACAGCACAAACTCAGGAGCATCAAGGGTCTGGGTCTATATCCAGTCTCTTGATAGCTGTGACTCAGTTTCTCATGGGAAGTGCTAACCGTTATTAGTTAAGTTTAAAAATTCTTTGACAGTAAAAGAAAGTAAGGAGGGGTGGGCCGGATCGTGTCTAGGAGTGGTTGATTTTGACAGTGGCCATGTCTGGAGCGCATGGTGCACAAGGTGAGATTCATTCACGCAGAAGCGTTCTGTGCCGCTTCCTACTCTCCAAAAGCGTAGGGACTTCGTAGTACATATGGTCACCTCTTCTCCGAACACCTAGGCAGGAAATTTTGTGAATGAGCTTTGGCTACAAAAGTCTGTCCCTGGGGTGCTTGACAGCTCTGCTGATAAATTGGTCAAAATTGGTGCTCAGACACTTGTGCTTGGGGTGGGCTATTTGAAGGGGCCACACAGAGCTGGCTGGGGGGGAGGTATAAAGAGGGTTTTGTTCTGCCCATTCTATATCTATATAGATCTCCCACCCTAACACTTAACCTACAGTCCTGGGGCTGAGAAGTGGGGAGAGAGCAGGACAACTTGCTTGAATGTGGGGGGTCCTGACATGGGTTTCCTTGCCATCAGCTGTAGCAAATGAGGGATTGGGGAGCAGGTGAAGACTGGAAGGCTGACTCTGACTTTCCTCCGGCAGTGGAGCGGGACGCAGCAGATGCTGAATGGGACACCCCTGTACATGTACCAGGACTGTCCAGTGCAAGGAGGTGGAGACACCGACCACTGGCTTCGTTCCAATTGGATCTACCGGGGGGAGGAGGCGTCCAGTGTCCATGTGGAGCTTAAGTTTACCGTGCGCGACTGTAAGAGTTTCCCTGGGGAAGCCGGGACTCTCGGCTGCAAGGAGACCTTCAACCTTCTGTACATGGAGAGCGACCAGGACGTGGGCATTCAGCTCCGACGGCCCATGTTCCAGAAGGTACTTTTACCTCCTCTGTGCCAGCTTGATCCCTGCCTCACTCCCTCCCATGGCCTCACTCAGTTCAGTAAAAGAGAAGGTGCCGGAAGCAGGAAGAAGAGCTAGGTGCCAGATAATGAAAAGATGGGGGGACTGGGGTTCAGAACTGGATTTGAGTGTCTTTTGTGCTGAGCTTTGGTTTCCTTGCCTTAACATAGCGATAGTAGAGGCAACCTTGTCCTTTGCTGGCCCCAGTGAGCTAAGAGCTACCCTGGTGGAGGCCGGCAAGGAGGGTTGCAACTTCTTCCATCAGTCCCTACAGCAGGCTTGCACCTCCCTTCCCCGTGGGTATTACTCAAGTCACGTAGGAAGATCGATCTCTGCAGGCTGTCTCTCATAGCAGTCCCTCCTTTCCTACTCAGAAACACACGCTAGAATGCCGAAGAGTTAGAAGCCTACGATGATAGGATGTGCTCACACTTTTTTCCCCAAGAGACGGTGTTGTTAAATTTGTTATTAGTAATAAATTAATTATGACACACTTTATAGCTGATCACTCCATCGGCATAGAGGCGGGACCACAGCTTCAAAGAGCAGAAGTTATATGAGCCGTAGCCTCAATTGCCTGGGCTCCAAACCCAGCCGGGTGACCTTGGAAAAGATCTCTGCGCTCACCTGGCCCCAGTCCCCTTGTCTGTCAGATGGGGGTGGCTCTTCGTCCCACCTCTTGAGGTAGTTGTATGGACTCAGGAGCATAACGTACTTAAGACGCTTAGCTCAGCAGCTCCCATGTCAAAGCCCACGGTTGACGGTCGTGTGTTGTCAAGTATTAAACAAGCCATCGTTTCTGTGGTGTGGTTGCTCCCCTCTTCCCCCGCCTTCCCAGGTTACCACGGTGGCGGCAGACCAGAGCTTCACTATCCGGGACCTGGCCTCTGGTGAGGTGAAAATGAACCTGGAGCGCTGCTCCCTGGGCCACCTGACGCGCCGTGGCCTCTACCTCGCCTTCCACAACCCGGGGGCCTGCGTGGCCCTGGTCTCCGTACGCGTGTTCTACCAGCGCTGCCCCAAGGCTGTGCACGGCCTGGCCCGATTCCCTGACACCCTGCCCAGACCTGGCGGGCTGGTGGAAGTGGCGGGGACCTGCTTGCCCCACGCCCAGGCCAGCCCTGGCCCCGCAGGAGCTCCCCGCATGCACTGCAGCCCCGACGGCCAGTGGTTGGTGCCCGTGGGGTGGTGCTACTGTGAGGCTGGCTATGAGGAAGGTGGAGAGGGATGCCTTGGTAAGGAGATTCTATGAGGTGGTGACAACCTGCAGGGACCACTCGGGGGAGGGGACAGTGTACAGTGTGCCGAGGGAGGGAGGGAGGGAAACCAAGGCTCTATGACAGAGATTATTAAACTGAATGTCCAAAGGCCCCAGGGAGACGCTTGCAGGGGTGTTTCCAGTAGAGGGATAGGGGGTGGAGGGCAGGTGTGGTTTTACCAGCGTTTGTGAAAACGCTGGACAACCCCAGCCCCATGCACCCTCTCCAGCCTGCCCCAGCGGCTCCTACCGGGCGGACGTCGACCCGTCCCGCTGTCTCAAGTGTCCCCAGCACAGCTCAGCCGAGACCGAGGGGGCCACTCTCTGCACCTGTGCGAGCGGCTATTACCGAGCGCCCGGGGAGGGCCTGCAGGCAGCCTGCACCCGTGAGTCCCCAGGCACGGCCTGGCCCCTAGGAGGAGGAGCAGGACCTTTGCTGGAGTTGGGTGGGAATTTTTCGGAGCTTATCGGATATTGGGCACTGACTGTCTGGGGTGTCAGACACTCAAAGTTTCTCCCCTGCCCAACAATGCAGAGCCAAGATTAAGCTGCCTTTTCCTTCGCGGGAGTCAGGTTTTCTGGCAGCTTTTGGAGGACTTCAAGAATTAGGGTGATGGGGGGCCAGCCACTTAGGCTCCTACTCAGAGCCCCTCTTCTTCCACAGGTCCCCCCTCAGGCCCGCAAAACCTGAGCTTCTCTGTTTCGGGGACTCAGCTCTTCCTGCGTTGGGCACCCCCCGCCGATGTGGGGGGGCGCCAGGATGTGAGCTACAGAGTGGCATGTACTCAGTGTCAGGGCACAGAGCCAGGCGAAGGCCCCTGCCAGCCCTGCGGGGAGAATGTGCGCTTCTCCCCGGGGCGCGGCGGGCTCACCGTGCCTGCTGTGCGCGCTGATGGCCTGGAGCCCTACACCAACTACACCTTCAGCGTTGAAGCCCAAAACGGAGTGTCGGGAGTGGCCAGCTCCAAGCCCGCCAGCGCCTCCCTCAGCGTCAGCCTGGGGCACGCAGGTGCGGGGCTCAGGGATGTGGGAGGCTGGCCCTGGAGGAAACCACAGGAACAGGGAGGGGCAGGGAGCAATGGGATAGCTACTTCATCGTTTCCTCTTTCCCTCTGAATCCACTGGAACCCTCTGGATTTCCAGGGTCACCGCCAGGCCTGTTCCTGAGGCTGGTGAAGAAGGAGCCGCGGCAGCTGGAGCTGACCTGGGAAGGGTCCCGGCCCCGCAGCCCCAGTGGGAACCTGACCTACGAGCTGCATGTGCTGAACCAGGTGAGGACGCAGCGAGTGTCCCCACATCTGTTCTTGTGGTGCAGGATGGCTCTTTTGGGAAGAAAGTGGAACCGAAAACCTACACAGAGCCCTGTGATGACTGTTCCCCAACCCGCACCCCTTCCGGTCTCCACCCGCTCCCGAGACCGCCCACCACCTCCGCCAGGTCTGGCTCTGCCCAGTCAACACAAGTCCCCACCCACAGGATGAAGAATGGCACCAGGTGGTGCTAGAGCCCAGGGTCTTGCTGACCGAACTGCAGCCAGATACCACGTACACCGTCAGGGTCCGAATGGTGACGCCCCTGGGCCCCGGCCCGTTCTCTTCTGACCACGAGTTTCGGACGAGCCCACCAGGTGGGTGGCTTATCCTTTGCTTTGCCCCCAACACGCAGGCACCTGCTGTTCCACTGAGGCCCCTCTGACCCTGTGCCAGTCGGTGACCCTTCCTCTCTGTACAGACACGTGCACGTGCACACATGTCCGTACACGCCACCTCGGGGGGACAGCCCACGTAGGCTCACACCAAGCCCCCTCCGCATAGTCATGTCAGGCACACCTTCCGGCACGGGGTGCAGCCGGCCAGCCTCCTATCAAATCTTAACTGCTCAGCGAGTGCCCAGCGCAGGCGGCCAGGGTGGCAGTCCTTGAGGGCAGCTTTTCCCACATGCTCTCCCTCTCACGTGCACCTGCGTCCCCAGTGGGAGGACACACACCTGAGGCCGACAGAGCGACCTGCCCCGGCCTTGCCCTTTCAGCCTCCATCAACCCCTGGGGGTCTGAGCCCCGCCCCCCGCCCTGACTCCCTGACCTTGTGTGCCACAGTTTCCAGGCACCTGAGCGGAGGCGAGATTGTGACCCTCATCTTTGGGATGCTGCTGGGCCTGGGGCTGTTACTCGGGATCTTCATCTTCTGTTCCAGGTGCTGCTCCTTCCCCTCCCCTGACACCCACCTGTGTCCCTTCGGTCAGAGGCCCCTGAAAGCAGTCCCAATGACCCTCTCATCCTCTAGTGCCAAACAAAGCCCCAGGGTGCCCGCACCCCGACCCTGGGCCCTGGAGAAAACTCAGCCAGAGCCCGCAGGGCCCCTGAGGGGGTTTTGGGACCCTGAACAAGCTCCCCCATCCCCCTGCCCCCTGCAGGAGAGGGCGGCAAAGGCAACGGCAGCAGAGACAGCGTGAACGGGTCACCAGTGTGGATCGAGGTGAGTGAGGAGCACCTGCACACGGGTGTGTGCATGTATGTGCACATGCATGTGCATGCATGTGTGCACTTGCGTATGTGTTGGGAGGCACCTCTGGGGGCGGGTCTGGGGGACCCACATTCCCTGGGCTAACTCTGAGGGCACAAGTGGGCTCTTTTGTGTTTAGGATGTTTTACGTTTTGCTGCCTAATTAACTTTGGTTAATTAACTTTGTACCGATGGTGCCCCAGAGGCTCCGTGCGATTACCTGTTAGCTGTTGATGCCGCTGTACCAACACCCGGCTCTGGGCTGCCTCCCCCATCCTGGCTGGCCAGGTCCGGGTGCTGAGCCTGGGCTGGGGCCGAGGCGATTGTTTGGCAGGGTTCCTGACATCCTCCAAGGCATGTGGGCTTCCTGCTGGTCACCTCGTTAGGCACCCCAAAAGAGGGGAGCCAGCAGTCCATCCAAGTAATGGGGCAGGACTGAGGCTTGTCTGGGAATGTGAATGATGTGTGAGTGACTGCAGGGGCCTGGTGAACAGGAGTTGGGGGGGCGGGCAAGGCAGTGGAGGCCTGGGTTGATGAGCCGTGGGAAGATGGGGTAACTTGAGGCCACGGACACTGTTGGTCTGGTTTCCATCCCACTGCTCTGGACCCTGGGGGTGCACAGACAGGAGGAAGACTGTGGAGGCTTTGTTTCTGAGGACAGAGACTTGCTCCCCAGTCAACCAAAAGAGGGTTCCTCATGGAACAGAAGAGACGCCGGAGGTCTGCTGCTCTCATCCTTCCTCTTGAGCCCTGAAGTTGGAGCTCCTGTGGCCCAGCCTTCCCTGTTCTCCCCGCAGAGGACAAGGTGTGGCTAAAGCCTTACGTGGACCTCCAAGCATATGAGGACCCTGCCCAGGGGGCCCTGGACTTCACCCAGGAGCTTGATCTCGCCTGGCTGGTCGTGGACACTGTCATAGGCGAAGGTGAGCGCGGCTGGCCCCTCTGGGTGGCAGCACAGAGCCGCTTCCTTCCGGCCCTTCCCCGTGGAGCCCGGCTGACTCCTCCTAGGGCCCCAGAGCTCCCAGACAGATGGGTTCCTCTCTGCTCCACCCAGTAGCCTTGAACTGCCGTGCTCACGTTGTTGCCCCCTTATCAAGTGTCCCGGACCAGCCCCTACCTCATACATAATCTGCTCCTTTGGTTACAGAGTTTCTGATAAAGAACATTAATCACCTCCTCCTTATCAATAGGAGGGGCTCTTCTCAGGTGGCTCCCAGATGTGGGGGAGGTTCAGAGCCTCCCTAACCCCGCATTCCACCCTTCCAGGGCCCAGTGGCCTTGGGCTGCCCTGATCCCTTGGGTCACCAGGGGAAATGGATCTGAGCAGAGAACAAAGCTTGTCAGTGTCTTTGCTGATTGTGCAGCCAGGCCAGTCAAGCTGTGACCAGGGGAACTCGAAGAAGAAGGTGGCAATGGCCAGCCTCCCCAGTCACTTGTGCTACTGGCTGGGGACGAGCCTGCCCCTCATGGACACAGCCCAGTGTTTAGTGAACACCTACTGTTAGCCAGGAGACAGTGCTGACCAGGGTGCAGAAAGGCACTTGTCCCAGACTCCTGTCCCCTCCCCATGGAGGTACAGCCCAGCCCTTCATGCCAAGGTTCTAATCCAGAGAAGAAGAGAGGACTGAGGGCCTGGAGGATCTCAGTCATCCTCCATGGGGAGCCTAACAGTGCATTGGGCTATGACCCCGTTTTCTTTCCACCCAGGAGAGTTTGGGGAAGTGTACCAAGGGACTTTGAGAATTCCCAGCCAGGAATGCAAGACTGTGGCCATTAAGACCCTGAAGGACACGTCTCCCGATGGCCAGTGGTGGAACTTCCTTCGAGAGGCCACAATTATGGGCCAGTTTAACCACCCACACATTCTGCACCTGGAAGGCGTTGTCACAAAGAGTATGACGATTGGAGGACTGGTCTCTAGGCATTGGGGGGCGGGGGAGGAAGGAGAGTGTAAGACCACCGGAAGCGGAGGGAAGATGTTTTGACAAGGGCAGGAAATCTGGTTCTGGTGGTTTTGGGTGGGGCTGGGGTAGAGGCTGCCTTGGTGACGTGCTCTGTGTCTCAGGAAAGCCCATCATGATCGTCACGGAGTTCATGGAGAACGGAGCCCTGGATGCCTTCCTGCGGGTGAGGAGGGCAGAGGACCAGCTGCAGGAGGTTGGGGGGGCGGGTACCATGGAACCCTGGGGGTTGGCTCCTGGTTCGGGAAGAGGCCACCTTGCCCATCCCCCTCCCTGCTGCAGGAGCGGGAGGACCAGCTGGTCCCTGGGCAGCTGGTGGCCATGCTGCTGGGCATCGCATCTGGCATGACCTACCTCAGTGACCACAATTACGTCCATCGGGACCTGGCCGCCAGAAACATCTTAGTGAGTCAGAACCTGTGCTGCAAGGTGTCTGACTTTGGCCTCACACGGCTCCTGGACAACTTTGATGGTACCTACGAAACCCAGGTGAGGGCCCTGTAGTCACGCATACAATTTCATGCCATGCGCACAGGCATGCATGTACAACAGACATGGACCCACGCTCATGCGGACACACTGCCTTTGTGGGGAAGGGCTATGTTTTCATCCCTCCTCCCTGCCCTGAAATGCATCACCCTTTTGTCCCCTGTGCTCTGTTAGGGAGGAAAGATCCCCATCCGTTGGACAGCACCTGAAGCCATTGCGCATCGGATCTTTACCACGGCCAGTGACGTGTGGAGCTTTGGCATTGTGATGTGGGAGGTGCTGAGCTTCGGGGACAAGCCCTATGGGGAGATGAGCAATCAGGAGGTGAGACAGCCGCTCCCCACTCCCAGTCTTCCCCCCAAACCCTTGCGTATCCGTATTGCTTCTTCCTGACCCATAGCTCGTCTGCACTTCAGTCCCCTCTGGTCCCCTTCACTTCATACCCTGTTCTCCTTACTATTGGTCAGGGGGTGGGGGTGGGGGGGGCCCCTTTACAATGATCTTGCATGAATTGGCGGGGCAACTTCCTGCCTTGGGCCTCACCTTTCCCGCCCCCCGTTGCAGGTGATGAAGAGCATCGAGGACGGGTACCGGCTGCCTCCTCCTGTGGACTGCCCAGCCGCTCTCTATGAACTCATGAAGAACTGCTGGGCCTACGACAGTGCCCGTCGGCCCTCCTTCCACCAGCTGAAGACACAGTTAGAGCAACTGCTGGACACCCCCCACCACCTGCGGACCATGGCCAACTTTGATCCCAAGTAACCATGCTGGGGAGGGCAGACCCAGGAGAATGGAAACGGGCTTCCAGCCACATCCACCAAATGCTGGGCCTGAGCGGCTCCAGAGGGAGTGACTGACCACCATCTGTGCCCTCACCCTGGGCAGTGTGTGGGGGGGGTCCCCTGGGGAGGAGATGTGGCCCCACCCTTGATAGCTGCAGTGTGACAGGAGGCAGGAAGCAGCAGTGAGATGGGAAGCGGATGTAAGTGAGGTTTACAAACTGATACCTGCCCAGGGAGCTACGACGTCTGTCCCAAAAGTATCGGACACGCAAACTCTTTTAATTATATTGACATTGCCTCAATACTTTCGAGACAGACATTGTAGACTGGGGTGGGGAAGACAGCCAGGCAAGGGATGGGCAGTGGGGTAAGGGTTGTGGCTGTGACGGGCAACCTTTTGGGGCCTGGGAAGGTCCCCAGACCACAGGCCCAGCGTGAGTGTGAGGAGCTGAGGGCTGGCTGAGTGCAAATTGAGCAGGGTGACGGCAGTTGGCAGTCCCCAGTCCAGAGGCAGTGGCCAGAGACATGAAGCTGGAGAGGTAGCAGGGTCACTGCAAGGAGGACCAGCTCTGCTGAGAACTTTGGACTGTATCCTGAGAACAGAGAACTATCGATCTGTTTTTAAAAACTGCCCATGGGAGGGACATGGTCAGAATTGCATTTTATCAAAACCACTGGCAGGATGTGGAGAAGGAACTGATGGGAGGGCCTGGGGAGGGCGGAGGAGACGGGCAAGGCTGGACTTCAAAGCTTTATCGGGTAAACCAGCCCTGGCATGCTGGCCCTGTATCCAACCACCATATATAACCTTGTTTCTGGGAGAAAACGTGCTCCAACTTTTGAAACTATCTTTTGGAGCACAACTCGCTCCTACCCTGGAGACTGCATGTGCTAATCTTTCTGGAATGTTGGATATTTTTCCCCAGTAGATTTACTTTGCTAATGGTTTTTGGCTCTGGATGGCTTTAGTACAGGAACACTCATTGTATTGTGGGTGTCAAGAGGGCAAGAATAGCAGCCAAGGCTGGAGGTGGCCACTCGGGGCTGTTCCCAGAACTCAAGGGGCCACCCTGAGAAGAGGCAGGACTACTACATGGGGTTCCAGGCTGCTGCTTTGTCTCAGCTCAGGTAGTTGATGCATTCACGTCTCAGGCAGCCCCTACCTCGTGCCCGGATCCGGCCACTCCAGTCAGTGGAGACATGCTGGTAGGAACCCTGTGCTGGGAACTTTCAGGGCTGCCACCTCCCCCCATGGCTGTCCCGTCTGTCTGCCTGCTGCTGTGAGCACACCAGGAAGCAGGCCAGGAAATGGGTTCACAGACAATGGCCTGGCTAATCCACAAAGTCTCCATAATCTCTGTGCCCAGACACCAACTAGAAAGCTGGCCCCAGATGCTCACAGGCTGAGCCCCAGTGGTTTCAGGAAAGCGGAGATAGCCCCTGCCTCCCCCCGTGACTGAGACAGCCCGTGTCCCACAGGGTGACCCTTCGCCTGCCCAGCTTGAGTGGCTCAGACGGGATTCCGTACCGAAGCGTCCCCGAGTGGCTGGAATCCATCCGCATGAAGCGCTACATTCTGCACTTCCGCTCAGCGGGGCTGGACACCATGGAGGGTGTGCTGGATCTGACGACAGAGTGAGGACCCTGGGTACCTGGCAGGGAGGGGTGCTGGGGGCTGAGCCCGCCTGCTCACGAACCCTTTTCCTTGGCTGCAGGGACCTGGTGCAGATGGGGATCACGCTGCCCGGACACCAGAAGCGCATCCTTTGCAGTATTCAGGGATTCAAGGACTGAGCCCTCCCTTCCCCCACCCCGGTCCTCAGGAAGCAAGGATGGGGCCAGGGTCACCCCTGCCCTTTCCCTCAGCCAACCAGGCCTTGGTGCTGCTCCCGCCCACCCTTCCCTGAGGAACTCGCCTCTGGAGCTGGGAGCCTTTGTTTTCAAAAGGGCTGTCAGGGTAGAAGTAACAGTAGTGTTGGGGGTGGGGGGGCTGGGGAAGGGGGAGTTTAATATAATATATATATATATATATATGTACATACACATATATATTTTTATAAATAAACAAGAGCTGAGTTTTCACCTTGACCCCTGATTTTTTTTTTATCCCTTCATCTCCTCCATCGGTAGCACAAAAGAGCCAACTACTAAGAATTCTGGAAAAGGCTTTTTATTATTTGTAGCTGTAGCCATGGGGGCAGGTAGGGATGTCCAGGCCAGTGAGCCCAGCCCAGCCCAGCCTCCCTAGGGCTCAGGGGGCTTCCGGCCCCCAGCAAGCAGAGCAGAGGCTGCTGGGGGGCCAGCTGAGGGCATTGGTGCAGCAGTGAAAGCAGCAGAGCTCAGCCTGGCCATCCTCAGGTGGGGTGCCTGGAACGTGGTGGGAAGCCCCTGCGGGGTGGGGGGAGGACCGGAAACCCAGGACTGGGATTCTGCAGCCTGGGTCTCACTGGGGCCCTGGATCAGGGCCGCTGGAATACTGAATGGGGTTTGGAATAGAGGGAGGGGCTACACATCAAAAATAACCCAGGGGGCAGGGCCAGTGGTGGGGCAGGGTGGTCTCGGTGTGGGTGGTCAGATGATTGGGAATGGACTCCCAGTGGAGAAGGGGCTAGTCCTCGCTCAGGTCTGGGCTCTGGCCGTGTAGCACTTCCGGCAGAGCACGTGACCTTCCAGGGGGAAGCAGCCATTGTCATCCGCCTCAATGGACAGCGCCTTCCCGCAGTCCTGGGAGGGAAAGTGCACTGGTGGGAAAGGCCACTGTTGCCCCCACACACCCCTCACTTCAGCCGGACCAAGTGCTTCACGGCTCCGAGCTGGTGTCCTCATCAACTGTGCCCCCCACCCAGCCACACCCAACCCAACTCACCCCCACTTGCACTTTTGCCCCTAGGCCTCCAGTACCAGGATGGGCAGCCAGGAGGGCTATGCCCACCCTAGTAAAGGACATGGGACCGCTCCCACCTGTCTCAACCCCATTCTGACTTCCTTCCTCTGAACCTGAGACCCCAACCCCACTGCGACAAGGCATGGCGCCCACCGCTGCACAATCTCTTGTGTTGGTTGATCTGCTCCTCGAGTGACCCTACAGAAACCCCCTCCTGCAGTGACGGGGTTGGGGTCTGGGCCCTGCCCCTGACCACCCTCAAAACTGCTGGCTGGCCTGGCCCACCACCTGGCCGGTGAGCAGCGTCCCCATACCGCCCCACCCTCGGGAGACACAGGGACACTGACCTCACACTTGTAGCACTTCATGTGGAAGTTCTTGTCCAGCGCAACCACGCGCACAGTCTCCTCGCGGCCCGGCTCGGGCATGATGGGCTCCGAACAGACAGAGCACCTGGGCGCGTACTGCCTGCAGGGTGGCGAGAAGGCCCCGTCAAGGTGGGGGAGGGGCACTGGTGCTTTCACCAGGGCCCGGGGAGAGGAGGCAGCAGGGGCACAGCGGCAGGAAGACTTCTTTGCCCATCTTGCCCCTCATCTCGAGGTGGAGGAAGCCCCACAAAGGCTTCAGGCCAGCTGCCACAAGGGGAATGCCCACCTCTCCCCTCACCTTCCCAAAGCCCACCAGGTCCTCACCCCTATCCTATGCACCCTGGGAACGCACACCCACAGGTGCCCCTCTGGTCCCGTTCCTGGCCCCGTGACCCTGGCCCAGCCCCTACCAGGCAGGTGGCTCTGCCCGACGGCTGGGGGTAGAGAGGGACTCAAGGTCCTGGCCACCCACCGTGGAGTCCCAGTTCTGCAGCGTCCCTATATTGCCCTTCTGCTACATTATAGGGTTTTGCTGCTGGCCTGAGAAAGTAGCCGTCTTGTAAACACTTTCCAGGAAGAAAGCAGGATGCCCAAAAACGGGCCTCTACAGGAATTTTCAGAGTTTAGCCTGTGTGTGAATTGGCGTCACCCCAGCACATGTGGCTGAACCCCAGTCCACCACGGAAAGAAGCCTCTGTGAGCCGACAGCCAGAGGACTGGCCGGGGGCATGGTTTCCTCCACCAGCCTAAGGCAGACTTGGCTGTCCAGGCTAACTGGCCTCTACCCTCTACAGGCAGGACATGGGGCCAGAAAGCAAGACCAAGGGCGTGGATCTGCCCAGGGGTCAGAGGGGCAGCCCAAGCAGTGCTGGCACCAGAGAAGAGCCCAGACGGGGTGGGGGGTCCTCACTTGTGGTAGTCAGGGACACAGTGGGGCCGGTTGGCCTGGTCCACGATGAAGGCAGTGCCCTCCAGGGGACAGGCGCAGACCACACAGGTGAAGCACTGCGGGTGGTAGGCTTTGCCTGTGGCCCTCAGCATGCGGTCAGTGATGGGCTGCCCGCAGGTGTTGCACTTCTCCAGGGTGTCCTGAGGAGGTCGAGGGAGGAGGTTGGCCAGGAACAGGCACCCAGCAGCCAGTTCCTGTCCCCTGGCTGCATGGGGGGTGCCCTCAGCCCCTCCCTGACTCACAGTGTAGCAGCGCTCACAGTACGGCGCCCCCTCCAGGCTGTAGAACTGCTGCCCCTGCAGCTGCTGCTCACACTGGTGGCAGGTGAAGCAGGTGATGTGGAACAGCTGTCCCAGGGCGCGAACCGCAGGCTGCGCTCGGGCAAGCGGCTGGTGACACCGGCCACAGGACTCTGGGAAGGCCACAGAAGATAGAATAAATAGAAGAAACCTTGCAAAGGATCTGCTGTCTCAAACAAACGTGGAGCCACAGCTACGGGCGGAAGCCACGGGGTGGGAGACAGACATCCCACCTAGGGACGGGGGGGGGGGGGGGGCTCACCACTGACGGCCACGTTCTGTCTCTGAGGATGTTCCATGTCCTGCATGAGCTGCTGGGTCAGCTGCTCCAGCTCCTCCACCTCCTTCAGAGTCAGAGGCCCAGGGGTCCCCACGGAGCGCACCTGAAAGCCCAACATTCTCTTTATACCCTCTCCAGGGTCACCCCCTCTGAGAACACTCCCCAGCCAGCGTATCCACTTCCTTCTAAGAAGAACTAACTCCCCTCCCATTTCCCAGATGCTCAGGGTTGACCCTGATAGGTCCTCACTCTCTGTCCCAGACCCAAGTCCCAGTCCAATGCCAGGAAGGGGGTGACTTTTCTACCCGATTCACCCAAACCTCCCGACCCTACCCCCTCAGGCAGCCACAGACAGGCCAGAAGGACTGAGCGGACAGAGGCCACACACACAGCAGCTTAGGTCACAGAAGCACCGCACGCACCAGGCCACGCATCAACTCCACAGAGCATGCTCAGCCAGGGCCCCCCGGAAGAGGTCGGTGCGAGAGCCTTGCGCCCAGGCGCGCACACCTACCCGTCCCGCCTGCTGCTGAGCAGCCCTGTCCGCATGAGGATACAACACAGAGGGGAATGACAGGTTAAACCCCTCTGACTGTCTACAGCAGCCCAGCCCCCCACACCCAAGTCCGGGCTCCCTCCGGAGGGGGTTCCTGGTCTACTTGACATCACATCCCCTGGAGGCCTCAGAGAAGGGCCCCTCCTAGACCGGCCCGCACCTATTTAGGGGATCCTGAGAGAGGTGGGGTTAGGGGCAGGCTGAGGTGAGGGGGTACCACAGGGACCCCGAGAAGCACCAGGAGGACATGCCGCCCGGGCTGTCCAGCCTGCACTAGCATGATCATGAGACACTCTCATAGCTACCTCCTCCCACAGCCCCTTCCCCTCCGCCCAGGCCCTGCCACCCTCTCCCAGCCTGTACCCAGACAGGGCTGCATCCTCCCGGAAAAGGAGACACGGAGGAGCCCCCGCTCTCTGGTCACTCAGCAGTCGGGTTTCCTTCTCCGCCAGCCGGCATCAACTTCCCAGCTTCAATGCCCATGTCCTCTAGCCCCTCAACCCCAGTGGGTCCGAAGGTCCCTCCGTCTCAGACACCTGCCACCACAGGACACCTTGGACCCGAGTCATGACACACCCTACCTTCGACACCTTGGACTTGACCTCCAACCATACCTCCTCTTCCTCCTCCCCATGCGTACCCACTGAAGGAACCTACTCAGAAAGGCTTTCTCTTCCTGCCTCCCAGCCCTCCCGAAGGCCTCCCCCCAAGCCTGGCCCCTTGGCCATCTATTTGCACAAGGCTTTCCCAGCCCCTTTCATCATCCTTGGCCACCATAGCTCATCTGGCCCAACCTCGGCCCATGGCCACTCCACCCGCTTCCTGTTTCTGCCTCCAGGCTCAGAAAGTAGGTAAAGAGATCAGAGAAGGCTGCAGAGTGAGTTCACAGCCCACCTCAGGGCCCTCAGCACCCTCTGGCCCCAGCTGGCTTTTGCTTCCTGCAGGTTCCTGCCACCTTCCCCACAGCAGCTGTTCCGAACCTTTTCCATCTCCTCGAGCCCCTCGCACACCAATGACCTCACCTCCTACATGACTGAGAGGATGGAAGCCGGCCAGCTCCAGCTCCCTTGGCATCCTCCTGGCCACAGAAAACACTGTGGTCACACTGTCCTTGCTCTACGGAACACCACGGGGGAGGGAGGCGTCCCCACCTCTCCTTCAGACTCCATCCCAGCAGCAGCCCCTGCTCTTAGGCAGCTCCAACCCCTCTTCCATGAGCACCTTCCTCCTGGTTCACACACATACCTGAGACCCTCTCCCAACCTGAAAAACCAACACACACAGGCCATCTCTGGGCCAAACAAATGCTACTCAGGAACCTCCATTTCTAACCGCCCACACAGCCCTCAACTTCCTTCATGGTACCACAGAGGGCACACCCCGCCACCATTGGTGACATCCTGAGTCGCATCTATGGCCTTAGTGTGGTCCTCATTCTCCACAAATGCCCACTGAAGAGTCCCTGGTCATCACATTTTGACCCCACCCTGACTTATTATGCTTCTCCGTCAGCCACTGTTTCCCTCTCACGTGACCAATGGGAGCACCCCACCCCCACCCCCAAGGTTCCTCCCAGGCCCTCAGCTCCATCTGTGTAAGCACCCCAGCTGCCTCAGCACCCCTGCTCTCCCGAAACCCCACCCCCATTTCTAACTGAATGACAGTTCCAGCTGAAGGACAGTCCTTCTGGAACCTGTTGCTCAACTCGCTGACAGCTGGACCCCTCCCCTTCCCGTCCAAAGCACTTCCCCTTCTGACTTCTCTGTTGTGTCAAAATACCCACATTCATTCCATAACACACCCAGGCATTTTTTTTCCCCCTCTTTCTCTTCCAACTGTTTATCAGTTTCCAGGTCCTGGAGACATTTCCTTTGCACCAGCTCTCATCCAGGCCCGGGAGCGAATCCCCACACGTTCCTCACCTCCTCCTACCCCTAGCCCACACCTCTTCGGAAAAGTTCCCGAAAGCTCCCAAAGGCCAGGTCATCGGCAGATCTCTGACCCAGCCGCACACCTGCTCAAAAACTAGGCAAGACTTGCCAGGACTGAGCCAGGACAGGCTCCCTGGACCTCCCACCAACCTCCCTAGAGCTCTGTAACTTTCACTTTCTACCAGGCTGACCTGTCCTAAGTATCCACCGCGAAAACAGTTTTACTTAATATTGACATGGGCTCGGTACTTCGGGGACAGACTTCATCGTCTCTGAACACTCCGGCCAGTTGAGGCCCTTGAGTTTTGCTCCTGCTATTCCCAGCCCAGCGCCCTTCACTTTCCCCTGCGGCTTCTGGAGTCCCACCATCCATCAGAGCACACCAGCGCCATGACATCTTTCCCCAAGCTAACTCCGTGCTCGGGGTTCCTGTAACACAGGGTTCTGCACAACTCCTGGGCGCCTGGCATCTCCTCCTACCCTGTCGGTGCCTGCACACGCTGACCCAGCCGTCCTGGTTGTGGGTTTACGGGACTGCTGCTCGGACTAGGTGACCTGCAGGTCCCCCGCCACTGGGAAGCTCTCATCTCCGGAACTACAAGGCGGGAACGAGGGCTTTCTGATTGGGGGCACTCGTGCCAGCCCTTCCTGTGCGTTCACTCACCTAATCCTCGCAACCACTGTGCGGGGCGGGCAGTGTTATTGCAAAGATGGGAAAGGGAGGCTCCGCGTTCACCTCACTAGCTAGGGCCTTGTGCAACGGGGAGCTGGGAATTCTACCCCAGGTCCAGCTGGCTTCCTCGGGCTTGGAACCTCTTTAAGATATCTCTTCCGCCCGCAGCACAGAGCACAGTGCCTGGCACTCGGCAGACCCTGGCTCAGCCCGCGCTGCAGCTCTTATCGCCCGAGAGGCCCTCGGGTGGACAAAGCGCTCCGGGAAACAGAGATTAATGCCAGAATCCAAGAAGGGGGACCAAGCATGGTTGGACCGGTGACAAGCTCATCCTCCCCTTTAACCTCTGGGACAGGTAAAGGGAACGGCTCACCAAACCCTCTGCCTGATCCACAGCCTCCACTCCCCACTTAGGCCCCACCCAGCGCCAGCCCCTGCCAGGCGCCCCTCCAGAAGAGCTGTCCCTTGCCATGTCCCACCAGCCCAACCCCACAGGCTGGAAATGTCTATCCCACCAACCCACTGGCTCATCTTTGCCCCTCACTGTCCGGCTCCTCCTGGCTCCTCCCCCTTCCCCTTGGCCCCAGGTCCCGGCCTAGTCCTCCCACCCTCCCTCACCTGGTTTTGGTTCTGAGCCGGTGGGGGCACTGGGTGCTGCTTCTCCTGCACTCGGGGCTTCTCTCTCTGCTGAACATAGGTGAAGCTGGGGGGCTGAGGGGAGCCTGTGCCAGTGGGAGCTTGAGGAGCCCCCAGCTTTTGACTGGACTGTGATCCAGGTCCGCCTGGGGCTCCAGGGCTGAACTTGGAAGCCACGGGAGTAAACTTGGGAGTCACTGGAGAAAACTTAGGGGCTGGAGGCGGGGCTGAGACCCCTCGAGGCTGACTGTTAGCCAAAGGCGCAGGCTGGGGCTGAGGCTGGGCCTGCACGTGGCTAGGAGGCTGAGGCGGCGCCTGAGCCTGGGGTACCGGCTGGGAGCTATTAGGAGCCTTCCAAGGAGGCAGGGGTGCCGTGCCCCCGGCTGCAGGCTTAGTGCTGGTTTTGGGGAGGAATGGGGTGGCAACGGGCGGGGGTACATATCCAGATGACACCTGTTAAGTGGGGACAGAGGGGTAGAAAAGTGCGGTTAGGGGAGCGCCCTGCGGCCCCTCCCCCCAAGTTGTGCCTCTCTCCACTCCTTTCCTCCTCTCCTGTTCCTTACCCTGGCTTTGAAGGGGTCATTCCTAGTCATGTCATCCAGCAGCGAGGACAGAGAGTCTATCTCCAGGTCGATGCTGCTCACCTTCTCCCTGGGCTGGAGAGTCAAGGGTCAGAGCCTCCATCCCCGTCCTTCATGCCCAGCCACCCACCCCATCAGGACAGAGGTGCAGGGGAGGTCAGAGGAAAGGACCCCACCCCCCTCCTTCCCTTGTGGGTGTTTCTTCAAGGCTGCCTCTCCCAGGCCTCCATACCTGCGGTGCCCGCGGGCAGTGGACCTCGGCACCTCCCTCCTCGTCCAGGGGAGGCGGTGGGGAAGGAAAGATCTCCTCCTCCAGGGGTGCAGGGGGGAACGGTTCCTCGATCGGGGGAGGGGGAGGTGGGAAGGCACCTCCCAGGGTGCCCTCCGCATCCTCCACATCCCCAACTAGGGGTGGGGGCGGTAAGGGCAGGTCTGGGGCAAGAAGGAGAAAGAGGGAGGTCAGCAGGGGCCCCTCTATCCCCTTCCCTAAGTTCCCGTCCACCTACAGCTTTAACCCTCACCCAGAAACTCTCAAGGGTTCCGGAGCGTGTGAGAAGGCAACGGGTCGCCGGACACCCCGAGAGCACTGGGTCAGGAACGGCTGGGGGCTTGGCGCAGGAGCCGGGCAGCTCCCGTTACACTTCGGAAAACGGACCCGGAGGGAAGGTTCGTGCCCCACATTCCCACCTCCCACCCCCAGGCGGGGAACTTGGACGGGTCCCAGGAGCCCTGGCTCCCAGCCATGAGCTCCACGATGAGGTAAGAACATCTGCTCGGGACAGGGTGGCTGCGCCCAGCCCCCTCCGCTGCAACCTTCCCAGACACCCCAACCCCGCAGCCACTGGCCCGGCCTGCCGCATACCTTCCGGGGCCGGCGGGGGGATCTCGCCCACCCGGCCCATCTGTGCGCGCTGGGCCCCGGCGGCCGGGAGAGGCTCGCTGTCCGCGGGCCGAAAAGGGTTCACTTTGGGCTTTGGAGCCACCACCGGGGCGAACTTCTTCTGCGGGGCGTAAAAAGCCGGAGCCGAGACCGAGACGGAGATCGCGGGAGACGGGCGGGGGGCCGCCATGGCCAGGCCGGGCTGCGGGGGGCAGGCGGCCGGTTACGCAGCGCCGGGCGGCGCGGAGGAGCCCCCGGCGGGCCCACGCCGCTCGGTCCCCGCGTTCCCTCCTGTGGGCGGCTCCCCGCGCCTCACCGCCGGCCGGAGCGTGCGCGCTGCGTCTCTGGTGGCCGCCCGGGCGCCGGGTGCGCGGACTCCGCGTCCGGGTCCGGAGCAGCCTTTACCCGCCGGGGGCGGGACGCGGGGCCGCGGGAGGCGGGAGAGGGCGGGCAGAGCGCGGCGCCCAGACCTTACAAGGAGCGGCCCGGAGAGGGGGCGGGCAGAGGCGGGAGGGCGGACCCGGCAGAAAACTCCCCTCGGAGGGGGCCCTGGTCCTGCCCTGGGGCCTGAGGCTGCGCGGAGGTCCTCGGGCCCCCGCCCCCGCCCCTGCCCGCGCCCCGGCAGCCCGGCAGCCGCGGACCAGCCCTCCGCGAGCACAGGCCTCTGATGTCATTTCCTGACTTGCCCCCCTCCACGCCCGCGGTCTGACTCACCGTCCCCACGGCGGGACGAGCCGGCGGAGGTCAGGCGTGTGCTCCGGGGGTGCAGCCCGTGGCGGCTCTGTCCCGGCCCAGCCCCCTCCTCTTCCGCTACCCGCCCCTGCGACCGCCCCACGCAGGGGCCAGCCCCGCGCCCCAAGTCCCCTCCGGTCGGCCAGGGTGGGCAACACGGGGACGGAACTGGGCGCCACTGGGGACCGGGACGCAGAGCGGGCGTTCGCCCTGCCCACGCGCCCCAGGCCCTTCTGCGAGGTGGCTGAGGGTGTGCGAGCACGAATTTGAAAATCCTGGGCAGCCCCTTTAGGCTTCGAGGAATTCGCGTCATCCGCGCCCCCGCCTGCAGATTGTGAATGTTTGGGAGAGGGTGAGGAGGGGACAGCGCCGCCGAGAACCGAGGTGCGGAGGGGAAGGGGGCGAGGGGGCGCCGGCCGCCGGCCGACTTGGGCTCCGGGAGGAAGAGCGAGGATGCGGGCGACACGTCTTCGACAGTTAGGTGCCCTCGGCGACCTCTCAAGGAGCCTTTGGGGGGCGAGGCGGCCCTCGGGGAATTCGGAGGCTGCGCTCAGTGGCGCCCCGGGCTGGTCCGACCGCATTGCTCGGCCTTGCAGTCTGCCCCCCGGGCTACGCGAAAGGCACCGACGTGGGGTGGTGATTGAACACGGAAACTAAACAAATTGCCACGGGAATTCTTGCACACTCACTGCTTACAAACTGTGGAGTCATGTGGCCTTCCGGCCTGTAAATCCAATAAAATACCCTCAGGCTCTGCCTTTTCTCTGCTGTCTAAGGCAGTTGCACTTGTGCACACCCTACTGTTGCAGCCTCTGTCCCTTCAAATCAGCCACGACCTCCTGCGGACGACACCTGGGCAACGCTCTAGCGGTCCTCCAGACCCGCCCCTGACATTGACCAGGAGAAAACAGGCTAGGCGAAGAAGAGAGGGACCCAGGACCACACCCTGGTAGCCCCATGGTCTAGGTTAGAAGTGGCTGTTTTGAGAGCGCCAGTGTCGGCGCTCACTCTCCTAGCCCTGGGGTTAGGCGGAGCAGCGCTGGAGACCTGGAGACCAGAATGCAGAATGAGGTCAAGGTGCAGAGACCAGCCTGAGTGCCCAAGCCTCTTTTTTCTCTCCATTTCGTTTCCTCTGCTTGTAAGAGAGTGCTGATATTTAATCCACACCCCTCGTTGCATTACATGGCGAAATAAATGAAATTCAATATCTGGACTGTTAAATAATACTTGGTTGTATTATTCCAGTCCTAGTTCTGCCCATGAACTCCCAGAAGGAAAATTCTGGGAGGTTACCTGAAGGCCGTTATTCCGAATGTCCCCTCCGAGTTCCCGAGCTGGTGTTTCATGGGGCTTGGGGTCTGCAACACTTGCTCCTTCCTTCAGCCTTATCAAATACTTCATAATGCCTAATACTAGATCTTCATCTCCTTCTCGGACCCCACCGATCCGTCTTTTCTCTGGTGTCTTACTGTCTTTGTCTCGGGTGTTTCACACTGCCATAAGCTGTGTGGCCCTGTGAAGCACACTGGGCAGGCAGACCCTCTCTGACAGGTATAAGCTGGTCCTGGGCCTGTCCCTATGAAGATCGGCTAGAAATTTGATACTGTGCGTGTTGGAAATTGCGCCTTGAGATTTACAGACCAAGAGTCTCTGCCAATCCTTCAAAATTACACCCACTTGGGGGGGGAGGGGGAGTTGGGATGATGGTTTCCAGATAATGTTACAGAAGAAAAGCCATCTGCAGTCTAAATGTCTCCGTAAGGAATGTGCACGTTCAAAATATAGTAGGTTTAATTATTAGGCAGTTGAGCCTATTTGTAAATCAAGAATAGAAGAGGGCGTAGACAGGCTTGGGTTTACTGACAACTAAAAGTATTAAAGCGAAGGGTTTCCAGCCCATCTAAACACACTGGGTGCCCCAGGAGGTTCATGAGGCCAGGATGTCCCTGCTGGAGCTGCAGGGCTGTTGCTGTGAAAATCTGTGCAGGGAACAGGAGCGCCTTAATGAGTTTTAGGTATTTTTCTTCAATAAGCCATTGTAATGGATCTCCTCAGGTAGTACATGTAAAAAGTAGCAGGTACACAGATGCTCCCACCTCATCTTGTCCAACAGCTTAGGACCAGGCAAGAGAGAGGATGAAAAGAAAAAAAGGTGGGGGGGGGGGCGGGCAGAAACCTTTGCTACATAAAGCATCTCAACACACCTCCAAGAATTGACGTCCACCAGGTACCAGAAAGTTTTCATCAAGATCACACCACATACAATAAGTGGTTAGAAGCAGCCACACACACACACACACACACACACACACACAAATAAATAAATAAGGAAAAGGGAGGAACAAAGGCAGTGGCAAAGAAAAAGGAAAAAGAAGTAGAATTTTCTGAATGAAAAGAAATGCTCTCAGGAGGCTCTTTCCGCGTGCTGGCTGCAGACGGACAGAGGCTCAGTTAGGGGCCAGGGACTGGGCAAGGCCCTCTAACTACAGCAAGAACGGCAACCACCACCACCACCACAACGTCAGCAATAATAATAACACGCTGGTAAAGCTTAGTCCTCGGCATCAGGTACCACACTGAGCACTTTGTAAACGCACGTCCTCCAGCCAATCCTCACAACAAACCTGTGAGAAATGTACATTTTGATCCCATGGTTCAGTTAAGGAAACTGAGGCTAAGCGGCTGTTGCATTTTTCACCTCGACTTAAGTCAATGTTTTAGGATAATAAGGGGTTAAGATTAGGAAAAGTTCACCCACCCAGTAGCGCTGGCTCAGCGTGGCCACACTAATTACATTTAGCTGGGCTACCTTCTCGCCATTTAGTCATTATCATTGTCCCCACCCGTCCCTGAGCCAGGCACCAGTGAGCAGACCTTGCACAGGGCAGCTAGGGAGCAGGGCTCAGAGAAGCAGCTGAAGGCAGGGGTCCAACCTCCCAGGGTCCAAGCCAGATGGGCACCCAAAGGCACTGCAAGTGTCAGCAAGGCAGCAATGTGTGGCGGCTGCAGGGGTGGAGCGAAGCAGATGGTCAGGTGGAGGAGAGCCCAAGGCCCAGGGAGCAGGGAGGGGGGACAGGAAGAGAGACTCAACAGCAGTACAGGCAGGTTGCTGGCACCTAGGCAGCCGCTAAAGAAGCATCTGCTGCCTTTGCCCTCCTTCTCCCTGAACCCAGGGGAAGCCAAAATCAGAGAGGGCCTGGCCTAGAAGCTCCAGTGTTTGTTGCTGAGAAAAGCTGACTCCGTCCCTAGCGGCAGCAAACATTTCAAGCAGTGAGAGCAGGTTAAAGTTCAGTAGATAACCCCGCTGTTTGAGATGAGAAGTACTTCCATTTCGCTAGTGGCTCCCACAACCTCCACTCCCTTTAATGATGTAGGTTCACTACGAAGGCACCCACCAAGGTCACCTGGCACAGGAAGTGGGTGCGGCTGAGCAAACCCTCAGAGTGCCTGCCACCCAGGGCTAGGGTGAAATGGGCCCCTGCTAGGATCTCCTGGGGACCTACCCAGAAGGGCACATGTCTTCCTACTCAGACTTGACACACTCATGCAAGCGGGGAGACAGGCATTCGTGCCCATGTGTGAGATGCTACCGCAGGACATGAATAACACAGAACAATGTACCCAATTCCAGCCCAATTATTCCTGTGTGTTCGGTTGTAGCGTTGCACAGGAGACCCCGCCCAGCGCCTGCCACACAGCCAGGGCCTTGGACACATTTACTCAATGCAGCTGAGCCCCGCAGCCATTGAAATCTCATACAAGATCAAGGGAAGTCCTGTGCTCTGTAAAGCTCATGGGCTTTTGAGTCAGCTTGCATCATTTGGTCATGAAGCACTTATTGAGTACCTACTATGTGCAGGATACTTCCTGTGGTGTTAGGGATATAATATTGAGCCAAAATAGACATGATCCCAGCCCTCAGGGAGGGTCCATGACCCTGGGGAATCTACAAAGGGATGTACATTTTAATCAATCGCAAACACATGTAAAACTGGGTATTACAAGGACCTCAGAGAATGATACATGATGCGTGTGATGAAGCAGATATTGGAATGGGGACTGGTTGTGCAGCTCAAGGAAGGGATGAGTGTCTAAGCTGAGAGCTGAAAGATACATAGGAGTTAACTGGGAAAGCATTCCATGCAGAGGGAACAGCATGTGCAAAGCCCTGTGGTGGCTATGAGCATGACCATGATCACATGTAAACACAAGGGAAGGCAGGCATGGAAAAGTTTCAACTTTGTCTTGAAAGTGGAGGAAAGCCACTGTGGGGTTTTAGGTTGAAAGGGAGAGCATGAAGACACTTGGAAATTTTGAACCATCTCATGAGAGCAGGAGATTAACCAGAGGGCCAGTCCAGATGTGGACAGACCTGTTACAAGGCTATTGTAGAGCTCTGGGTGCCAAGGGAGCTGGTGGAGATGGACAAAGTAGATGGATTTCAGGGCTCTTTCGGACACAAAACCACCAATAGGACCTAGGGTGGATTGGATTTAGAGTGGGAATGGGGGGTTGTGGGGGAGACATCCTAAACCCAGCCTGGCTTCTGTCTGGTACCTACCTGGAGTACAGCCCTGTCGCCTGAGACGCGCAGGTCTGGAAAAAGACCATGCTTCATGCTGGACATGCCAAGAATAGAGGGTGTATTGTGGACAGTGGGGTTCCAGGTTCAGAGCCGAGACAGACAGTGAGGAAGATGCACGGGTATGAGTTATCTGCATCCAAGTAGTAATTTGAATCTGCTATTGGCTCAAAACAAACACACCTAGTGAGCAGTGCATGGGGAAGCAGAGGGTTTGCGACGGGCTTTGATGGTCTCCTGTATTTGATGGACAGGAAGAAGAGGGAGGCAGGACTCTCTGAGTAAGGAGACCCCAGGGTCCCATGTCTCCTCCCCCTAAACCTTCTACACTCACGCCTTGCCTGCATTTGCTCTGCCTCCAGGCCACAGAACTAATTGCATTAAGCCCTTTAACCCCAATATGTCAGCCACCTTAAGAAGCTGCAGATTCGCAGCTCACACCACCTTTTGCCCAACTCCAAAAATCAGCGGAAGGTGCTCTCCGAGCTCATCAGCCACTCTCTTCCAGCGTTCCCTCGCCCGGATCACCCCTGGACACGCCTCCCTCTGGGGACTTCTCAAGTGGCAGGGCATTTTCCCCCCACCGCGTGGATGTGGAACAGAGAGACAGCCTTTTCTGTCTGCGCAGCGCCCGCCACACTGTTCTCCTGCTCTCCTCCCTGAACTGCTCCAGCTTCGAACATCACGCCAGCAAACTATAGCCTCCGCTGCTCCTCTCCGAATCACTGTCTATTGCCGTGGGTCATTCATCCTCATTTCCAGAACCTTAGCATGTCCTAGCTCACTGGCACTCTCTCCCAAATGACTTTGCTATTAATTCTTAGCGATGTGAAGACCACCCAGATGATCCTTCCTTTCCCTCCCCTGTCTGTCCCCTGAACTTCTCACCTCCCGTGACTTTGCGTCACCTCAACCACCATCCCTATGGCAACACCCTAAACCAACACTAACAGTAGAGACAGGAGGTAAGCCAAGCCACGTATGTGACTTTAAAGTAAATTTACAAAGAAACAGGTGCTGTTAATTTTCATGAAATACTTTAACCCGCTCTATCTAAAATATTAGCACTTCAACCTGTAATCAGGGTTTCAGAAGGTCCAGTGGCAGATCCCAGCCTCCCGCCACAGAATGCAGGAATTGCTTACACCCCCCACCACAGCTTCCCACCCGCAGTCATAAAATCCCACTAGGCTGCCTCTAGCCATCTCACTGTATGTATCTGAATTTTTGTCTGACTCCACTTACAATTTTTTTCGAAAATGGGTCTCATTACTTGAGAGCAACACGTATATGCCACCTGAAATTCAAAGTTCCGGTCCTTTTTGGACTTGGCCATGTGAGAGGGTCTACAGCGGACCAGCAGAACAATCATGAACGACTCAGTGAGCCAAAAGCCCTTGAGTGGTTGGCCTGCCACCACCCAGGAGACTATAAGCTTTGTCCCCTGTCTGCTTATCACCATGACAATACCTTAACCAAAGAATGACCTTGAACATATATGTGAGGATTAGCATTACACATCCATTCTTTTTTTTTAAGATTTTATTCATTATCTCCAGAGAGAAAGGGAGAGTCAGGGAAGGAGAGAAACATCAATGTATGGTTGCTTTTCACCTGCCTCCAGCTACAGACCTGGCTGGAGACCTGGCTTGCAACCTGGTTATGTGTCCTGGCTAGGAATCAAACCAGCAACCTTTGGGTTCGCAGGCCAGCACCTTATCCGCTGAGCCACCAGCCAGGACTACACACCCATTCTTAAACGTAAAAAAAAAATGGTTATCTCTGGAACACCTAAGCTAGACCAATAATCTTTTATTTTTTATTTTATTGCTGTGGGAACACTTAATATGCAATGGACCCACTTAGAATAATATTCTTTTCTGCCTCATTTTATCCAACAGGAATATGGGAACTAATAAGCATTTTCAGACAGTATATAGTATCATAATAAAAATCAGAAAAATAATCCAACATAGATTTAGGGAAGTATCCTAGGATAGGGAAAAGAATGCGAGAAAAGTTAGAAGACCTGAATTTTGGTTGCCAGTTCAGCCACTTACTAGTTGTGTGACTATAAAGATCTGAGAGGCAAATGTTTCTTGTCTGTGAAAGTACAGCAGCAGACTTGACTTCTGAGTTTTCTTCCAGCTCTCACACTTGATGACCTGTCCTCAGTGTCCCTATAGCCTCTGTTCTTTCATTGCCAGGAAGGCACCCTGCTGCCCTCTTTGAACATGGTTGGCCTGCTGAAAGATGGCAGGCTGGCGAGGGCTGAGGCCTGAGCGCCAATGACCCATTATTTAGTGAACACTATGTAGCAAGGACCAGCTGCAAGGAAGGAGAAAGGAGCCCAGGCAGTTAGACTTTGCAGTAAAAATGGATCCTCATCCAAGATACCTGCAAGAGAAAGCCAAGCTGACGTTGCAGGATATCTGCAGGAGCATGAGAGGTAGGCTGTCACCTGGTGGCAGAGAAGTAACAGAGCATCAGTTACCAGGCTGTTATTTGAAGGCAGGACAAAGAGAGGATTCTTGATTAGCACAAGGCTCTCTTGGACCATTGGACTTCAAGGTGGGACTTAGGAGTTCCAGCAAGGGAAGTAAGAAACATGATGTGACACCAGCTGCTCAACCCTGCATTCACAAATACTCGCCAGGAAGCTAGCTGTGATGCTTAGGAATGAGCCTTCCAAGGCCAGCTTCTCACTGTCCTCCTGGAAGGTATAAAATTGGCAGGTGGGAACACTGAAGCTGGAAGAAGCAACTGCCTGATATTATCTATTTGATTCTTCCCTTTCTCAGTCAGTGGGTCCAGGATTTGTGAGTGCTGAGTACCCGCTTGACCTCTGACAATCACATGCGCTCCGGCTCTCTGGGATTGATAAACTCCACTTTCACTGCTTACCTGGCCTCTGACTCATGGTTGCCCAGGCCCACTTCCGCGGTCCTGGCTGCCTGCCTAGCCTGCTGCTGCCTGTCACCTGGACTTGATGGCCCTCCAAGGCCCTGAAAAGGCTTTGGGGCCTAACTAGGACATTGTTCCAGGCCCTGTGGACCCAACCCTCCCCTCCTCTGAGAAGCATGTGGGATCCCATCAGCCCAGAACCCCGGCCTGGGCTTCTGCATCAGATGTTTGAAGGAAACCCCCAAATCTGAAGTGATTCTCTTCCAGGCATGCTCAGACTGCTTTTCTGAGAAAAGGCAGGGCAAGTGCATTCCCCTAATAGACTGTATTAACTCTCTCCTCTGTGGCATGGAGCCACGGGATCCCTCAAAATAGGAATTTGGTGATGCTGACCTACTCCCATATCTCTGGGGGCTGCACCAACAGGGGTGGGGTGGGGGGTGAGGTCTCTAGCATTGGCTATGGTGCCAGTCTTCCTTATCTCACTACACATGGCAATGCGCTTACCTTAAATCCCTAATATTTTGCAAAGGTTTCAAACTTCATCTAAAAGTCAAATGAGCATTGGAGCTATGTTGGCCAGAAAGGTTTTATCATGCTGGCCTATGTGGTTCAGTTGGTTGGAGCGTCATCTTGTAGACTAACAGGTCATGGGTTCAATTCCCAGTCAGGGCACAAACCCAGGTTGTGGCTTCCATCCATGGCTGGGGCATGTTCCCCCGTCAGGACGAATATGAGAAGGCAACCAACCAATTCTTCTTTCTTGCTCTCTTCCTTCACTTTCTCTAAAACAAACAAACAAACAAATAAAATGAAATGAAAGGTTTTTTCTTTCAGAGTCCAACAGATCAGAGATTGGCCAGATGAGGCCTTTCTGTCCCCACCACCAACACTAGAACCAGAGTTCTGCTATGGAACATGTCTTTCTATATAACTAACTGTCCTGAGATATCTTTTCTCCTCAGCAAATGTGCTCTGCCCAGGAAAGGCCCTGCCTCAGCACCCTCACTAGGAGCCTCATCTATTGAGTACTTACTCCATAGATGACCAGCACAGATTCTGTGGCACCTCTAACTCTGTGGAAATACAATCCACACATTACCAACCCTGCCCCCAACCCACTCATGCCTTAGCTCTGAGTTCCCCTCCCCACCTCATAGTCAGCAACCTAACCCCCAAGCTCCATTCTTTGTCTTCTTGCTGATGATTAAGGAAAGTATCCCATTGAAGGAATACAGGCCTCCATCACTGCTTGCTCTCAGACTCTTCTGATCCCCCCTATTCCAGGTATGCCCGCAGCCCTTTCCCCAAGTTCCCCAGCATCAGAATTCCAGCTTCTGGTCATTTCAGTGAATATCGCCTCCTGTGAGCCCCGAAGAGCTGCCTCAAAGGTGAATAAGCTGAGGGGCTGCAGAAGCCACCTCCTTGTTGCCACGAGACACAGAGGTTCGCATACGATGCTCAGACTTTGACAAATAAGAACCAAGACCTTCAGTCATCAGTACTTTGGGCTGGAAGTCACCCTGAGGAAGGATCCTTGCTTTTCCATTTCAAAATGTAGGAATGTAGACAGATGCATGCCTCTCTTCATCTTATGGTCTCACCCTCAAAGAAAGGCAAGAGTGAAGGAATGTGCATCAGTTATACCTCCCTGGACCAAGTCATTCTAATATTTAAAAACCAAAAAGCAAACACACAAGTAACGCTTTTGCCTACAGCATCCAGGATAAATTTTCCTCAGCTAGACCTGAGTGGAAGCTCCAGCTTCTTCTGCTTTCAGCTGGGTAATTGAGGGGGAAGGAAAGGTCATCAGCCTCAAACCCCAGTTTTCTCTACTGCAATGCAAAGATTATGACTTCCTTATTGGGTTGTTAAAAGGAGAGACCGAACACTCTTTGTCAACTGTAAAATGATACTGGCATGCTATTTACTATTCTCTTCTCTATCTTCCCCACTCTTTCATGACCTCCTCTCCTACTTCTCAAAGAAAATAGGCACCACCAAGCAAGAACCCTTTTTCCTGACACCAAATGTGTGACCTACGGACACCAGAACTGGAATCTTTGACCTTGACTCAGAAGGTGGCAAAGAGACTGGGAAGATGCCTCCAAATGGTGAGAGGTAAGAAGATCCTGCGTAAGAAGCAGGAAGGAAGCTGGCCAGGATTGTGCCTATGATATTCTGCTTTCCTAGGGTGCAAAAAATACCTTTAAGACTGAACGTGGGATGGGACTGAGTCTCCAAGACTCAGTATTGGTTGACCTTGATTTCCATCATTTGGGTAAATCCAGCCTTATACAGCTGTGCTAAAGGGATCATGGGAGGGGTTCATATCCATGCTTGGATCAGAGTAATAGTGGGAATCGTGGAATGAGAGCAGTGGGAGGGGAGAGCAAAGTTGGGTGGGAAGGCATGAGCAGATGTGCCCACGTGGCCCATTACACAGGACCTGGAAATACCGAACACTGCTTTCTCTGCTCCAACCATAGGAGTTTGGCTGGCACTGCTGTAGTAATGGAGGTTGTTCCTTCTTTTCTTTTTCCATCTTTCCATTTTTCTTTTCTTTGTACTCAGACAATATATTCCAGGAGGGTAGAATCCTGATACTTCTTTTGTAAAATAAACAGTAGATATGGGGAAAATACTTTCTAATCCTTTCCACTGTCAAAGGAAGGTATCAGATCCGGCCACAAATCATATTGGACAATTAAAATCTAAGCAGATCTCAATTCCCAGCCAGGGCACACAAGCAGGTTGCAAGCCAGGTCTCCAGCCAGGTCCGTAGCTGGAGGCAGGTGAAAGGCAACCATACGTTGATGTCTCTCTCCCTCTCTCCTTTCCCCTCTCTCTAAAAATAATAAAATCTTAAAAAAAAAAAAAAAAGTCTAAGCAGATCTACAAGGGACTATTCTGTCTTCTCTCTCATTGTTTTATTGCTGTACATTTGACTAATTACTTCTTGCACAGAGACCAAAGATCAGTTCTGTCCATAATCTTAGCTCCCAGATAGATCTGCAATTAGATCAGCATCGTCACTCGTAGTTCTCAGTGGGGTTCCACCGAATGTAATGGTTATCACCCTAAAGTTTAGCTCTACATCCATCATCTAAAGGTTAAAAGTTGCATCCATAACACGTGGTCCCTCTCTCTGTTACATGTCCACACCAGGGACCCCTAGCCCCATGTCCCAGTCCCTGTTCAACCTCAGGAGGGACACCGAAGCAGGTGGGGAGCAAACAGACCCTGGCTTAGGTCACTGGTGCGAAAACTCTGCCTTCCCACGCTTTGGATTTTCTGGATCCGGCTCAGACAAGTCTCCTTGCCCTTTCTCCTGTGACTTTTCTGGACTCCACTTCTAGTCTGCTGTCCACTTGACCCTTGCTTCTTAGATCTCTGTCCCTCTCAAGACCCAGGAGGCCCTTGGTACCTACCTGACTCTCCCCACTAGCCAGAGGACGGCCCACCCTCTCTTGATCTTGGCTGCTTCCTGACTTCCATGCTTTCATTCGTCGGAGAAGACCAAGCAAGGCTCGGAAAAGTTCAACTGGGTTTCAAACTGTGTCTTCTAGCCAGCCTCAGGTTCTGGCTTTTGCATTTCACTTCAGGTGGGGCTGAATTAGTTTCATTCTCCTCCCCCACCCCCGAGTCAGCCCTGGAGTTACGTAAATAGCGCCCTGTGTGAATCGTGCCTTGTGTGATGCACAGCGCATCCATGCCCGCAATTTCCAGCCAGCGTTGAGCCCCGGGAAGTCTAATACCGGATCCACTTGCAGAGACTTCGAGATCAGTTTGGGTGGACAACCCCGGCGCAGGAAACGCAGAGCATCCTCCACTGTCTCCAATCACGCCACCCCTGGAAGAAAACAAGTGTTTGCGGAATTGGGCGGCCAAGGCCGTTCCTCCTGGCGTTACTCCCATCCCCGCTTTCTCTCTGAGCATCCCCAACCCCGACCCTGAAAATGAATCCATCAGAACCTAAGAGTGGTCGGGGGCTCTGTCCCCGGCTCCTGGAGCCCAAGGCGGGCATTTTCCTGGACTCCGCCGCCCCCCGGGCGCGAGCCCCGCGGGACCCGAGCCGCCCCAGGTGGGGCCGGGCCGGGGCTGGCGGAGGGAGCGCGGCGCGGGTCCGGGCGCGGGGGAGGCGCCGGGCGCAGCCAATCCCCGAGCCGCCCCCTCCCGGGCCGCGAGCAGAGCCGGGGCGGGGGAGCCAGGCGGCCGCCGCGGCAGCGGCGGTGGCGGCGACGGCGGCGGGCGCGGGGAGGGATGGAGAGGGGCGGGGGGAGCGGAGCCGAGCGGAGACAGCCGCGGCGCTGCAGAGAGGCTGGGGCGGCGGCGCGGCTCCCGGTGCTCCCCCCGCGCCCGCTGCGCGTCGGCGAGGGTCCAGCCCCGGAGGCCCCGCGCCATGGGCTGCATCGGCTCCCGGACCGTGGGTGGGTACCGCGGCGCGGCGGGCGCGGGCTGGGCTCGCCGGGTCCGCTCCCCTCCCCTCCCCCACCCTCCCCGCGTCCCCCCGGGGACCTCGCTGCGCGCCGCGCCCCCGGACTGGCTGCCTCACTTTCCCTCGCTCCGCTCCTTTCCTGCCCGCCCTCCTTGCGCGCCCCCGGGGCGAGCATCCCTCTGGGCTGTTCCTGGGCGTTCTGTCTCCCTCGGGCTTCCTTCCATCGCCCCCCCCAGGCGCGGTCCCTCTCCATCCTCTCCACCGGCCTCTTCCCTCGCCTCCGTCGCCCTCTCCTCTCCTACCCTGTCCCTCACCCGCCACCTCCAGCGCCGCCGCCCCCCGCCTCGGCTCTGCCTTGCTCGGCGCCCCCGCACCCCGTCTCCATTTCTGGAGCACCCCTCTTCTAAGGATCCTCACAGCACTGTCTCAGCCCTGAGCTTTTTTCCGCACGCACCGCCCCCCACCCCCACCCCCGCCTCCATCTGGCTTGGATGTTTTGCCCCATCTCTTCCCCTCTCCGATGCCTTTTTCTGTGGTTCCTGCCTCCCCGGATTTGCTTTGTTCACGTGCATTTTCCCTCAGGGGCGGGGGTGGGATGCTCCTCCGGGAGGGAACGGGTTCCACTCCGGGTGGGGATGGGGCGGCCGGCTGCGGAGGGTTAGAGCCGCCGGACGCGGGGAGGAGGCGAGGGCGGGCGGGACATAGGGGGCTGGGGGCCAGCTCCCGGCTGGGTGGGGCCGGGCCGGGGGGACCCTGGGGACTGGACAGCACCTGTCGGGGGAGGGGCGGGGCGGGACCGGCCCTTTATTTACCTCCGACTGGGGGAGGGAAGACGGCGCTCCCTCGTTCGTCCAACCCTCCACCTTTGCCTCGCTGCCGCCCCTTGGTCCCCAGCCCTCCACACTCCACTCTCACAGCTCAACGAATGAATCCAGCCCTCTCCCCAATCCCCCCGTTTTTCCCCTTTCACCTCCCCATTCCTCCCGCCTACACGCCCCAGTGACCTCAGTCTGAGAGAATCATTCGTATGATTATCACAAACTCACTCTCCGGAAGCCTGATTTCTCTGAGATCTGATTTATTTCCATGGATACCCCCCTGCTCCTCTGCCTTCACCTCTTCTCCACTCCTCTCCCTCTCCCTCCCTGCCCCCAGGCTCTGACTCAGCGCCCGGCTTCTACAAAGGCCACCCCACCCTCTCCCACCCTGCGGCCCCATACTCCTTCTCAGGGAGTGTTTGTTCCCACTCTCTCTGCCCACATGTGCATCTTTCCTCTTCCCCCCAACGCCACAGCCTCTGCTGTGACCCATCTCACCACTGCCCTGCAGCGGGAAGGGACAGCCTGCCCACTTTGAAGGGGTCCTACCTCCCTTGGACCCCTTAACCAGGCAGGAGCCCTGCCTTTTAACACCGTCTCTGTTGTTGCATGCTGAATGCCTCCTCAGGCCCAAGACCCCGTTCGGTTCCGGTTGGAGTAGACCTTCAACCCGAAACCCAGAGTCACGTAACTTCATGTGTGGAAAGGATGTGTGCAGTAGGATGCTTCACAGCCATCTCACCTGAGTCTACGACTGTCCAAGGCTTCCAGGAGCCCCTGCCCAGCCCTCCATCCCAATCTCCCATCACCGTAGCAATGACATCCGTCTGGCCCTGGCCCTCCAGTTACCTGAAACCCTCAAACTCCTCCCATCCCTGTTCTTTTGGTTCCTATTTTTCAAAGTCCCTTTCTTTCCTTCCCTGGTCCCCCACCTCCACTCCTCTTTAATCCACCTCTTATGTGCCAACAGTCAGGTAAAAGGATTCCGCCTCACACTTTGCTTTCTCTGCTTTCACTGTTTCTGGGTGAACGCACCCAACTCCTGCCTCTACCCCCTCCATATCCTTCCTGTCAATTAAGTTCACCTACTGTGAAGGGTCCCCTCCATTCTTTCCACCTCACTAGTAATAAAGCCACGCACAAAGAAGCTAGTCCCTAGACAAGTCCCACCCCGATTTGTAGAAACAGAATAGATAAACCGCATAGTTCCCGTGTACTGGTACATAGAAACCCTCCAGGACAGGGATGACAGGTGTTCCTGGTAACACCCAACCACCGATCCTTCCGTTTGCACAACAGTAAGTAAGGCCATAGACCACTTTTTCTGAGTGTGCAGTTCTTGGTTGAACTCAAACTGTGTTTTGGCTCAGTATTATGATTTCTTCTACCAAAGATGTGAGGAGAGCAGGGATGCAGGAGTGGGCAATGGGAAGAAGAAGTGGGAGCCCAGGCTAGGGAGGGGTCTGGAGAGGCACCTCAGTGTGAGGTCTAGCATTTGGGACCAAGAGGGGCCTTTTGGGTGGGGCTCAGGGAGGTAAGGTGGCGTGACTAACTCTTGGGCCCCTTCAGGGAATGAGGTGATTGCTGTGGACTGGAAGGGTCTGAAGGATGTCGACCAAATCCACATGGACAGCACCAGCTCGCTGCACGGGAGCAGCCTCCACAGGCCATCTGCAGAGGTGAGCCCCATGTCCTCCTCACCAGAGGACCCCTAAAAGACCCCGGAACCATCATGAACAAGGCCTTTCAGCTGCCTGAGCCTTGAAATCTCTTCCTAAATTCTGAGTCAACTTCCCAAACACTCCTTTAGACACGCTTAAGGGAACATTTCTCCTGTATTCCTCCAAGTACAAGCCAAATAGATGTTCCTCCACACTGACACCCCAATTCCCTCTGCTTATCTTAAGAAATCTGTCCCTCCTTCACACACTTCTGAAAGTCCCTCTGAGGAAGGAGGGTCGGGGGGAGGTCCTTGTATTCCTGGAAGTGCCTGGGATGCCCACTCCTGTTTCTCTCCTCACAGCAAACCCGGACCGATTTCTCCTGGGATGGCATCAATGTGAGTGTGGTCCTCCCCAAACTTCCCCGGCCCAGCCTCACTCCTCTTCCTTCTGTTCTCCCTGAGCACATACCCCCTCCCTCTGGCAGGCTCTGAGAGCACGCCCATACTCTCCCTCCTCCCACACGTTCAGTTCAAGGGCGGAGGGAGGATACACTTCCTCGGCACCCTTGGGTGTAATGGTTTTCCCTGTCATCTGCCCAAGCTCAGATCCTTCCTCCCAGAAGCCATGAACTTTCCCCTACGTGAAAGGCACGCCAGGCCTTCTTACTCCTCTGCCCCTCTTCCCACATCCCCCATTCCAGCTCTCCATGGAGGACACCACGTCCATTCTTCCGAAGCTTAAACGGAACTCTAATGCCTACGGCATTGGGGCACTGGCCAAGTCATCATTCTCAGGTGAGATTGCCTACCTGGGGGCGAGGCTTCCAGGCCCCTGGTCTCTGTCTCCCTGCTCCTTCCTGCCTAAAGAGGACCCTCCTCTTCCTATCCTTGGCCCATTTGTCCTTTCTGCTAAGCCTCTCTCATCCTCCAGGGTGCCTGATCTATGGAGACCTAGGGGAGCCTGCACTGTCCCCAGGGGTGGGGATGGGAGATGGGGACCTGTTATAGGTATTATGTAATATTCTGTGAGGAATGTCTGGTCCCTCAGGGATTTCGAGAAGTATGAAGGACCATGTGACAAAGCCCACAGCCATGGGGCAAGGCCGGGTGGCCCACATGATTGAGTGGCAGGGATGGGGAAAGGCACCAGCCATTCAGCCGCAACACAGCCATGAGGCCGTGCGCCGGGACACTGATGCCTACTCCGACCTCAGCGATGGCGAAAAGGAGGCACGTTTCCTTGCAGGTACTTGCTCCCCAAGGTGTCAGGAGGCCCATCTCAGGATGGCCAGAGACTGGTCCTCCAGCCCCAACCCCTATAGTAAGATCCGCTCTGTTCATAGGATGACCATCTTGTGCTGACTACGCTTCTTCTCCCAGGTGTCATGGAACAGTTTGCCATTTCTGAGGCCACACTCATGGCCTGGTCCTCCATGGATGGTGAGGACATGAGTGTCAACTCTGCCCAGGAGCCGTTGGGCTGCAACTACAGTGACAACTACCAAGAGCTGATGGAGAGTCAAGGTGAGGGAGGGATGGTTCCAAAATCCAAACCCTGAGGCCTAAGGGGCCTCCCCAGCCATCCAGGCTACCTGTATTAATTTCTGTTCTCCTAAGACTTTGTGCTCATTTCAGCTTTCCACTCCCCTCCTTCCCCTCCGTTGTCTGTGCTGCTGCCAGTGTCTTGGGATAGCATATGCCCCCATCAATAGCTGTGATCTCTTTGCAGATGCCCTCACTCAAGCCCCCATGGATGGATGGCCTCACTCTTACGTGTCCCAGGGCATGTACTGCCTGGGGTCATCAGATGCCTGGGAAGCAAGCGACCAGTCCCTCATTGCCTCTCCGGCCACCGGCTCCTATCTTGGCCCCGCATTCGATGACTCACAGCCTAGCTTGCATGAAATGGGGCCTCCCCAACCTGCTTCGGGATACTCTGTTCAGGAGCCCCCACCTCTGCTGGGGGGAGACACCGACTGGGCTCCAGCGGGGGGCGGGGTGGACCTGGTGAGAGGCCCTGCGGAGGAGGAGAAGGGGCCCGCGGCCCCCGAGGAGGAAGAGGACGCGGGATGCCGGGACCTGGAGTCACTTTCCCCACGAGAAGACCCCGAGATGTCCACTGCCCTCAGCCGGAAGGTGTCTGACGTCACATCCTCAGGTGTGCAGTCCTTTGATGAGGAGGAGGGCGAGGCCAACAACTAGCTTCTTCCCACTCTACGCCCAACCTTGCACTCCCACCTGAGGGGCATGGCTGCAACGATACCCTCCCTTCCCCCAGCAGTACCGCGGAACCTCGGGCAGAGGACGGCGGGGACCCAGGAGCTGCCAGTCCTCGCCAGGCGAACGGAGGGCCGGGATGGGATTCCGTCCAGACTTACGCTGTAGAAACCACAGGTCCAGGGGCTGAGGCCCTGGCCACCAGATGGCTGCGGACGCGGCTTTGGCTGCGGGCTTCTGGGTCTGCGATGCGGAAGCTCCAGTCTGTATGTATCCTGGGGACGGAGCGCAGAGCAGAGTGGCCTGTGGCCATCGACTGGATCTGTTTTTCCCGCCCTGATCTCGTCTTCCAGGAGCTGTGACTGTGGCTGTCCAAATGCCTCCCTTCTTCGTGTCACTCTTGCTTTTCCTGACTCTGTTTTCTCTGGCTGTGGTTCCAGCCCGACCCTCCTCTGAGGAACAGACCTTAGGGGCTATTGGACATGGCTCCATCCTTCGAGGATGGGGAGCCTGCCTGCAGTGGGTAGTTCGGCTTCTGAGATCAGGAGTCTTATATAAGGCCCACCCGGAGACCAGAGAGTCACTGATGGGACTAAGGACAAACACGGCCCCCTGTTCCGGGATCTTGAATATCCCGTGACTGAAAGGTGGGTCTCAAGGGTCTGGGGAAGGACCCAGTGGGCTGGCTGCTCCAGCTCTTGCTTCCTTTGTCTGCCTTCTTCCATCCCCTGCTCCAGGAGCTCCTGCCCAGAGCAGGTGACACAGAATGCAGGTGTCCTGCCTGGCAGGGAAGCATGAGGGCTGTGCCTCCCTCCATCCACCCCCAAATTCTCTGGAGCTGTTTACACTTTTCTCTTTGCCTTTTCTACATTTTTATAACTTCTTGGGGACTCAGGTTGAGTGGGGTGGGGGGAGGAGTCTGGTGCTGTCAGGCCCCCCCACCTGGTGGGCACTCAGCCCCTTTCTGTCCTCCTTGCCCCTCCCAGGCCTCTTCCGGGCCTCCTGCGGAGAGAGGACAGTCTTCTTCCTTCTAGTAGGGGTTGCCAGTGAGGCATAAGCCCCTGAAACTGCTTGCCCTTCCACACCCTGTTTCCATTCTGGTGGGGACTTCTGTCTGCAGCACACAAGCCCCCATACTTCTGTAAGTGACCCCGATGGCAGGGACAGGCCCGAGCCAAGGAGAGGCAGCTGGGGAGCACGCAGTGGGACCCCGTTCCCTAGCTCCTGGCCCAGAGGGAATCTGGGCAGAAGAGAGAAGTGAAAAGGCCCATTGCCTACCTTCCCTCTTGCCTCACCTAAGGCTCCAGGTCCAAGGCCTCGTGCTGTACCCAGACTTTGTCGGGGGTCCTGTTGCTTCTGTCCTCTGCCAGGAACGGAGCATGCCATCTCTCTCAGACCCTGGGCACAAACGACCTTATCCCCACCCCTGCCCCCAGATGTCTATTTCTTTGGAATGCGGAGGTTGAGAGTTGTGTTTCTGTCCATCTGTGCCCCTGCCCCTCCCCGCCTCAAGTTCACACTCAAACCACGTGGTCCTGAAATGCAACCCAGGCTGGGGTCCCCTGTCCTCAGGGGAGGGGACAGCGAGGCCTGGAGGAAACGCGAGAAGGTGTGATGGGGACAGGTGTGTGAGGAGTTGCTTACCTAACCCAGGGCTGTCCCTTGTGTTGAACCGTGTGGCCTATCGTGGGAGGCACAGGATCTTCCAGGACCTGGCGCTAGGAGCTCTGGGAAGTGGCCGTGTGCCCGCCCTCTTGCTGCCTTTGTGCTGCAGGTCTGGGGGTTTGCATGCTCACCATTCCCTCCTCCCAGGGGCCCATTTCCTCATCTGGTGCGACCTGCTCACTGGCTATGTCATCTTTCCCCCTTAGCCTCAGCCTCTTGCTGCCCCCTGTCCTGCTTCCTGACCGCAGCGGGCACCCACCCCAGCAAGTGGGTGCATTCAGTTTAGTTCTTTTTTGCCCAGGGCCCTGGGGAGTTAGGGCAGGTAGAACGAGGCATCGCTCTTTCTTCCCTCCCTACCGAGGAAGCCTTTTTTCTGAGGCGGCGGCGGAAAGATGACTGAATTGTCAAAGAATTTAGGCAGCTTCAGACACCAGCAGAGCTCTGCACCCCCGTGCTGGCTGGCGGCTGGCACATGCGCAGACCAGAGGGCAGCTGGGGGTCTGCATCTGCAAGGAGATCCCCTCCCCCTCTGAAGAGTGGGAAGACCATGGAGCTGGCCGGGACCCTCTTAGGACTCACCTGGAGGGAGAAACTGCCTCTTTGGTGCTGGGGGCAGAGTGCATGGGGTTTGCTTCTAGCCTATTTGCGGGTTGGGGAGGGGCATGTGCTGGAAGAGGCTGTTGGGGGTGAGGGAGGGTTGCTTTTCCTTCGGGGTTCCAGGCTGTGCGGCACGATTTCCAGCAGTCCCAGAACAGGGTTGTTTGTGTATTATTGTGAATGAAACTGCTCTTGCTAAAATGATTTTTTTTTGGGGGGGAGGGGGATGCACTTTTATTTTTCAATTCACTTTATTAAAGAAACACCCAAATCTCCCATTCCTCCCCTTCCACCTGTCCCCTGCCCCCCACCCTCCCTTCTTACCCGTGGGTTAAGGAGGGAAACCTGGTGAATGTGTTTGACTGTTCCCCGCCCCCTCCCCCACAGCCGATGCTTGTCTTCCAGGTCTGGGGAACACCCACTTTTACCACCAGTCTTAGCATGTTTTCTCAATGTGAGACCCCCATCCTAGGCCCAAGAGAGATTGTATGACATATATTACAGAGAGAATTATATAAATATATACAAATATTATAGATTATATACACGTGGGCATTGGGCTCCAATGCCCTCTGCCAGCCCCCTCCACAGGCTACTGATTCTTTCTTGGCCTGGGGAGGGGGAGGGAGGTGACACTGGAGAGGGCTCCAGGATGTGTTCATTGGCACTAAACAGAATGTGGTGGCATCCTCTGACTGTGAGTGTCTTATTTGTGGGGTGAAGGAGACTGGGCCCAGGGGAGATGAAGGAGGAGTGTCACTTCGGAGAGGGGACGCAACTAGAGGGTGTGGAAGCAGGAGGGAGAGAAGCCTGGGGTGTGGAAGCAGGGGTTTTGGGTGCACAGAGCCCCCGGGGCCGCATGCAGAAAAGGCAAACTTGTGGCGGCCTCCCTGTTGCTGATTTGGGAAGGATATGGTTCTGACTTCCCAAGCATGGAAGCCTCAAAGAGGTTGGTCATCTTGACATTGAATCCCCAGCTGAGACCCCCAAGAGAAAGAACACAAAGAACTAGGCTAAGGGCTGGTGTGTGAATGACCCCGTGAAGGGCCTGGTTTTCCTGGGCCCTGGTTCATGGCAGGAGAGGCCCCAGCAAGGGTAGCTGGAGGGCACAGGTGACCTTTGCAAAGGCTAGATCAATGACTGCTGTGGGGAGAGGCGATGGATTCCTTAGGAAGTGACCTGGAAGCCAGGGTGAGGGAGCTGTGATGTGTGACAGGGAGGACTTGTGTCAGCAGGAGTCAGAACCCCCAGGGCAGTGTGACTGCTTGGATCAAGGTGCCCCTTGTACGTAGAGCCTCCTGTGACATTTCCTCTTTCAGGATGCTCCTTGATAGTGTTTCTCCACATTTCACTGCTTACATCCAGGACAAAGGAGGGTATCTGGGACCGGCCTTTCACTGTCTTAATAATGACCCTTGCTTGGGGACAGATAGTGGAAGCCAGATGGAGTCTAGTGGCACATTTCGGGAAGCGGGAGACCATGGACAATTTTCAAATGTATTCTACGGCCATGAGGCGTTCCCATCTCCTCCAATGTGGCACAGGCAGGGCCACAGGCATCCTGGGTCTCCCTTCACCCACCTCTGTGGAGAGTGAAGGACATGGGCAGGGCCAGAAAGGCTCTGGTGTAAGAACACCAGGGAACTGTGGGGGAAAGAGAGGAGGCAGAGAGCTCCCCATCTATACTGGGGGAGAACTCAGTAGGCTCCAAGGACTTTAAGGGTCCTCTGAGGTGCCTGAGAATAGGGGAAATGGCCTAAATACCTGAGCAACTAGTCCCTGCTCAAATTCTGACTCCACCTCTGAGACTATCATCACATTTTAAAATTCCAAGGAGGGGCCAGGATTTTGGCATGATGGCTCCAACTTTGGGATATACCCTCTCCCACAGAAACCCACGCTTGGGCTTGGGCCTCTTGACAGTCTGATGGGGCGGTCCTGGGGGTCATCAAAGGATCAGTTCATCCTCATCCTCCTCATCAGTGGACCGAAGGCTGGGGCCCTGCAAGATGTCAGCCAGCTCCTCCTCCACCCCGGGGCTGTCCACCAACTCCAGCTCCTCTAACTCATTTTCCGCCTTGGCTGGAGCCAGGGGCAGAGGTCGCTCCGGGGAGGTAAGAACTGTGTCCTCTGGCTCAGCAGCCCCAGTTCCATCCTCGGGCAGGCTCCAGGCCTCCGTGGGAGGGAGCGGGCCCCCAGGGGTCATTGCAGGTGAGGCTGTGCTCCGGAAGCTGGCCAGGGGAGGCCGGAGATGCACCCCTGACTTGGTGTGGCCCTCAATGGCCTTCTGCAGCTAGGGAGCAGAGGGAAAGGGTAAGAGGGTACGGAATGGGGAAGAGAAAAAAGATGGGGTGGAGTGAGAGGAACAGGCCAAGAGAAGAACAGATACAAGGAAAGGAAAGAGGAAAAGAAAAGCCATAAAGTGACAAGAGAAATGGACCACAGGAGAGGCCAAAGAAGACAGAAGAAGGACAAAAAATGGTCATGACCAGCAGACCCTCTGCGGGGCCATGAATCTCAAGGCCCTCCTTTGGTGTGTTCCTGGTGACCTTCAGGCCCTCTTCCTATCCCTTTTTTTCCATGGTATGAAACCATGACTTGTGCCCTGGACCCAAACCCATGCCAGCTATGGAAGGTCGCAAGGGCTACATCTGGGGTGATCTATGAACCTTTTAGGACTTTGCAGCCCTCTCTACCCACACCCCCCAGGTTGCTGAACCCCCTTCCCCTTCTCCAATTTCTTTATGGGAGATAGAGGGGGAAATGGGAGGATGGTTTAAAATCACCCCTCACACACCCCTCCACCCACTCCTGCTGCTCAGAAGGGACACAGCCTCAATGTTACCTCCTCCAACGCCAGCACGCCCCGCAGCTTCCCCATGCTGGTCACATAGGCCAGGTGGAGACCGAGGAGGGAGAAGAGGGTGTGAGTCTGCGTGGAAAGAGCTGCAGGTCAGCGCACACTGGGCCCCACACCTCCCCTTGCCCTCCAGCAGCCCTGAGTGGGGGCAAGAACTAGCCTTGTGCAGTGACGTCTGCTCCACCAGCTGGAAAGGGGACTGGTCAATGCAGCAGCAATCAAAGCAGACAGGCTGGCTCAGCTGCTCCTGCTCCCAGGCTTCAATCTGTTGGGTGGAGGAGGGCAGTCACCCAACACCACAGAGCTCCCTTCAACCTCAGGTGCCAGGCCTGGATGCCCAGCAGCCCCGCCCCACCTCGAGAAATATGCAACTGAAAAAGGCACCAAACTAGCACAGACCTTCTGGTTCACTAAACCCCTCCCTTCTTCCCAGGGGACAGCCCCTCCTTTTCCTCCCTCATCCTGCCCCCAGTCAACCTCAGCCTCAGGCACTGTTACACCCTCCCTCTCTCACCACCCCCACCCCTATGCCAAGTCTCCCAAACTCTTGTTATTTCCAACCTATCTCTGCAGTATTTCCCTTACTCCCATCATACCCTCTGCTCCAATGAAACCGCACTGCTTCCCATTCCTCACCCATGTCTTCTGGCTTCTGCAGTGTCTGGGCTGCCTTTCCCTTACCTGCCCACCTGCACCCACTCTGCACTCTGGATGCTCCCAGGCCAATGGGCTTTGCCCCCTGTTCCATCCCTACAGCCTTCTGCTGGTCTCTTCTTTTCAGAAATGGCGTGGACTTCGCTCACTCTCATATTGGCCTTGTCTCACCTCTGCCCGCAGGACATGAGCGCCTGGCGAGCGTTACCCGTGCTGCTGGCGGTGTTGAGACTGCACCAGGGCACTTCCCTCTTATGCAACACATCCTGGTGAACGTGTGTTGGGTTTGAAGTGGTGCTGGGTAGCGCGGCACTCAGTGGATTTGAGCAAAGCCGTGTTTTTCGTTTGTGACAGACGCATTCAAACAAGAAGGCCAACTCGCCTCTTGATCTTAGAAACGCTGCCCAAATCCCCAAGCTTCCTGAGAATTCAGTATGGCTCTGACTTTCATCAATGAATCTAAAATTTTCTGAAATTCTCCTCTTCCCTGAACGAAGGTCCACGTGGGGCTTGACTGGCTCTCTACTGCGTGTGACGGTGACTACCTAGCAGGCATGTCATCGGGATGATTTATTTATGACAGGCGGCTACCTTGCCAGCCCTGGTTTGGCTTATTCTGCTCCCCGGACCTTTCTAGCTCCCCCTAGTTCTACTGTTGCCATCCCCTAGGGATCAACAGCGTTATCCAAATTACATAGCAGTGGAGCCAGGCTTCTGCCCTTGACTGCGGTTGTGGTCCAGGTACCCCAGCTCCTGTCCAAGGTGCGGGGCGATGGCTGCTCCTCGGTCTGAACCTGAAAATGCTCAGCCCCCATTACAAACCAGTGCTTCAACTGTGCGTCCTAACCGTGGAACAGAATTAAGTCACAGTAGGGAGTTCCACCAACTTAGCATTGAATTCTTTCAGGATTGCTGTAGGTTTCCTCTTGATCTTGCCAAGAATGTCACCTTGATCTGGTTTGAAAACCGTGTTCAGAATCATCTGAATTCTGGCTCCTACTGGATCTTATTCCTCCAGAATATCGTTGAGTCACATGGGAGCTGGGAGCTGCCTAAAATAAAGTCTTCTTTGGGGAAGATAGAAACTAAAAATGTAGATCTGTTGTCTTTTTATCCTTGGCAGGACTTTGTCTTCGGCGGTCATTAGATAGCCCCACTCATCAACTGGTTCTCTCTTTGGCATATTAACAACAAAATCATTATTATTGGTTTTAGCACCCTAGCAAGGCACTTGTTAATTGTAGATGTGACCCATCTGATTCCTGCTGTGGATGGAAGGAGTGGGTTTTCTTTTTCCTCTGCGATCACCTCTTCAAATTTTTTCATTAAGTCATTTATCAGAAGTGAATGAGTTCTGAGGGCAGCAAGGAGAGAGGGAGGTTTCCTTTCTCTCTTGTCACTACTCCCCACCCCTTCCTCCAACCCTGCAGTCCTTTTCATTTGCAGCACGTATTTATTCTGGATGTCCCAGAAGATGCTTGCTGTAGAATAAAATGCATTATGGTTTTGTCAGCTACAAAGTGCGAGCCTGCCTTCTCCTTGGCAGATTAGAATGGCTGCAGCTGCTGAAGTGAGTTGTGTCTGCACACCTCCCCGGGTGTGTCCCCATCAACACTGCCACAATCACCACTCCACATTCTTTTCCTGCTCACCCCAAATCCATCCAGGGTGCTTAGCTTTCTCTCTCGTGGGCTTGATAGCCAGCTTTTTGGGGATGTGGTATTTGTCCTGAGAGACAGCACCAGCACTACGAATGCTTGAGCTTGGATTGTGTCCTTCCTAGTCTTGCGAGCTTCCTGCTATTTCTGACTTGTCCCTGGTCTCCAGGCCCTGACCCACCCACAGAGAAACCTCCACCAGGTGCCGATTTCACTTTTCTAGCTTCCAGGCTGCCTTCCACATTGGTGTGTGCGAGTGCTGGTGTCTGGTGCCATCTCACGGCGTAGCCTCTGCCTGTGCAGACCAGGTCTAAGGTCTAAAAGATCTGAGGCCCATCTGAGCACCATGGTCCCATCTAAGCACGGAGACTAAAACTGGCCCTCTTTTAAGTTGATCGTGGTCCTTCTGAGACTACCACCGGGTCTCATCCGCTCTGGGCAACAATGCCCTTCCCTGTCTCCATAATCGCACTTCCTTTCCCGTCTCTCCAAATGCTTTCCTGCCCAGATTTGCATCTTAATCTTTTTTTAAAGGAAGATAGAAAAAAGTGAATGCAATGCTCATGTGACAGAACAGTCTACCCCACGTTGCTATTTCCCTTACTTACCTCTTCAGGTGACATGATCTCCACTAAGTCTGTTGAATCCTAGAGAGAAGCCAGACAGAGGTCCAAGTTCTTTCCCAACGGAACCAGAGCCACGATTCCCCAGCCAGACTCCTGCTTTCCAACTCCCCATCTCTTCCATGTGATGAAGGTTCTGCTTGGGGGGTGGGGGGCCCTTCCTCCTGGTCTAGGGACCATGGATTTCCCACTTTTCAAAGACAAGCTCCCTTGCCCCTTTCCCTGCCCCCCGTCTCTCACCTGGCTTGTTTTCTTCTTCGTGGGGCGAGTTTTACCCAGCAAACAGTGCAGCAGGGACTGAAAGATGGAGCGTCTTTGACCTGAGAGGAATGGGGAGCAGATGGAAATGGAAACAAAGCTGTTTCCATCCCTCCTGGGAGGAAATAGCCCCGGGGCTCTCATGTCGCCCCCTGACACTTGGCCACCGCCACAGACACCCTTCTGACCACCCTCCCAGCTCAGCCCCTGCCCGGCTCCATGGAGGAGCAATGTGGAGGCTCAACGAATAGGAGCTCTCTCCCACCACCTGTGCCTCCTCTCCTTCTAGTGGCAACCCTTAGGCTGACTGAACATTCATGACGGGAGAATCTTCACCTTGGGGCTCCGGTTCTTCTGGCTGCTGCTTGAGGCTGGGCAGGGGCCCATTGGGCTCTTCAGGGGGCAGTGGGACCGTAGGAAAGGGGTGAGGAGGTGGAAGAGGAGGCAGCTGCAAGGAACGGTAACAAATTCTCAGTCCCGGAGAAGGGGCTGCCTAGAGCTCCTCTGTCTTTACCAGCTGGTGTCCTGGGAAATGCATCTAATTCAATTTTTCCTCCCCAGTCCAGAACTCCTACACTACAGTACAGCCCTCCGAGCGCTCATGGGTACCATCATCCACAACTTCATCTCCTTCCGTCCTCTGGACCAGGGGCACTCTCGGTTTTGACTTTCTCAGTGATCCCCTCTCCAATCCCTCTCCCTACTTACCTCTTGTCCCACTCTGTTCTGCTCCCAGAGGCCCTCCCAGCCCAGTCACCTCAAGTTTCCCAGAGAAATCTTCATCTTCATCCTCATCCACAAAGGCGAAGGACTCTGGCCGGCCAGGTGGCGAGGAGCCCTGGCCGGCCTTCCCGTCGAAAGGCAGCTCAGACAGCTTCCTGGCCAGGGCCTGGGCTTCCAGCAACCTCCGCTCCCGGCACAGGTGTTGCTGCAGGAGGGCCTGCAGCTCCGACCGCTCCACAGAGCCCAGGAGAATCATGGAATCTGCAGGGCATCCAAGCTCAGCCTGAGCATCTACCCAAGGCCAGTCCCCAGCGCTGTCCTGCTTAGCGGGATGGAGGCAGGGACAGAAAACCTGAGGGCCCGCTTCTTTTCTTTTCCAGCCTTCACCCTCTCTTCCTCAAAACTCATTTCAAAATTCTTGCAGGCTTGACCTCATTCAATTTCTCTTGTTTCACCCGTTTCGCACCGAGAGACCAAATTGCTAGTACACTAATTGGTGCTACTTTTTACTTATTTTGATACAGCTGTGTGCAAATAGGTGAACTTGATTTGAACATAGGCTAATCAATTCTGTCTCGAAAACGAAACATTAAAAGTCAGTTCTATAAGCTGAGATGTGAAGATACTCTGAAAGAAGTCTACAAGGATATCTGATGTTTAATTATTTAAAGAATCTGGGTCCTTCTGGGATGTAAATGAAATGCCTACTTTTTTCCTGGGAAGGTCAAACTTCTGCTACTATAATTAACATTTTCATTAAGTTCTAAGGCCATAACATTGTGGTGGTGCTATGGGAATAAATCATACCCTTAAGTCTGAGTTGTTATCACGAAAACCCTGCACCTCAGCGGCTGTACCCCTGCTCCAATAGCCGCTGCTGTAGAAGCCACTTAGAAGGTACTTGAGATTTGGGAAAATATTAAAACAAACTTCATTTGAGCAATTTGGAGACTCTGATGCCCTGAAATCAGAACTAACCATTTTAATGGCTCCAAATGGCCCTTCATGATTCTTCTGAATTATACCAATTCTAACGTTAGGCAAGTATTTATTTAATACCTGGTAAATATCTACAAAGGGGCAATCTAACAGAGACAGAAGTTATAGCTTCCACCCTTAAGGACTAAGGAAAATCAGATAAAAACATATGAACTACTTGTAAGAAACAATACAGAACAGGATTAGGGCCAACGATGGGCAGAAAGGATGGTGAAGGAAGAGAAGTGTGAAATCACAGCTCACTAACACCGTTCACTCCTTCACATAGAACAGTTTCACCAGCTCCTCAAGTTGGACATTAAAGAATGGCTATTATTTAACTAAATAGAAAAGAGAACCACATAAGGGGCTGTACGACTTGCAACTGAGCCTTACTATTCACGGACTCCCTATTTGCAAATTCACCCATTTGTGACCCAAAATCAATACTTGTGATGCTTCTACTGTCCTTCACAGATGTGCTCACAGCAGCAAAAATTCTGGGCTGGCCCCATGCACACGTTCCTAGCTGAGGCTGGACAGGGTGATGCTATGCTGTTTTCTCCCCTTCCAGTTCTCGTATTGCAAATAAGTGGGTTTGTTTGTTTGTTTGTTTATTTTTGTGGTTCACTTACTGCCTCATTCCTCACATTTTTGTGATTTGTGTTGGTTATTTTGCTGTTTCAAACTGCTCCCAAGCATAAAGGCTGTGATGTGCCTTATGCAGAAAATAAGTGAGTCAGAGTAGCTTCGTCTAGGCACAAGCTGTTGTGCTGCTGGCTGTAAGTTCAATGTTAATGAATTGACACCATATAGTAAACAAGGCGTCTTTAAAGAGAAACACACACAAAACAAGTTTATGCATTGATTAGTGGAAGAAACTGTTGTGACCAGGGGCTTATAGGAACCTAACCTTGTGTATCCTCCAGGAACAAGGGTTTAACGTAGTAGCCTTAATTCAGTGTTCATGGTGACTTTAGAGACTATAACTACAATGAATGATGAGAATTGATTATATTTCCTTCCTTGGTTTTTAACTGCCTTGCAGTGTTATGTATTGCAGCTCTATTTTACCTTCCTGGGGATGATCATGCCCCCTAAGGGTCTCCTATAGCAGACGGGGTGGCCCCTCTGACAAGCCCACACCACAGTGCCTCTATGGAGCCTAAGTTCAGGTCACTAATTCAGGACCCAACATCCTTTCTTCCCACTGACCTTTTGATTCAACCAGTGGTAAAGTCTTGACGGTGGTGGTCTGGAGCAGGGTTTGCAACTCCCCATATGTACAAGAAGCTGAAACAAACTTCACATCACGGACCATGATATCTTCAACAAAGATGGTAAATTTGCTATGGAGGGAAAAAGCATGGGGGGAGGGCGATTAGCTCCACCATATATGCCTGTCCCTTAGCTGGCTCTTCTGTTCCTCTCATGAGCTTTACTATTTGGTCATTCACAATAGTTATCAAGTACATGGGAAGGTAAGAATAAGTCCAAAGCAGTGCTTGCAAACATTGACTCTAACTTCAATCTCAACCTTGGAATCTCCCACCACCACCCCATCAAAGCTGAACTAATTCCAGCTGGTGCCCCTGACCTGAGCTGGTTCCAACCAAGGTCAGGCAAGTAGGGTAGCTTCTTGACCTGGATGATGCTGTCATAGAGGGAGGGCTGCAGGCTCTGAGCCACCATGTTGGCCAAGATAACAGCCACCATCATGGGTAGGATGTGAGCAATCTGACCCGTTAATTCGAAGCAGATCACAGCTGTGGAGACTGTATGGGACACGGCACCAGTCAGTGCTGCTGCTCCTAGAAAGAGACACAGGAATGCACTTGTGGGTTGGTGCTGTGATTCCTGGCATGTGGGGCACTCGGGGATGTGATGGGAGTGACACGGAGTGGGTCAATGCCAACACTCCTGAGATAACCATGTGTCAAGAGTAAGGGCTAGAATGCCGAACTGTTAGAAAATCATCATTTTGATCTCATTCCATGACCTTGGACAAGACACAAAATCCTTGCATGTGCCTGCATTTTAAATTATTAAATGAAGATAGTGATGTCCTATCTATTCCTGGTTTTTGAAATCTTACAGCATTCTTCGCTGAGCATTTAAAAACCCAGCTATGACATTCTACTTTGGGACTCAGGTTTGGAGCCACCAGTTTAAGGGCGAGTAAAGTCATCATCATATAAGCAATAAGGCTGGTTGGTGCTCCTACATCTAGATGTTATGGGATTTTGGTGAAGAGAGAAAGGAGGAAGGAGGCACAATAATTCTGGGGGTTTATATTGGCCACTGTGTTAGACATGGGTTTTGGTTGGATGGGATAATAGATTTAATGAAAAAAGTATTAGAGATTTGTAGAATGTTAGGGCTATTAAGATATTTCAGAAGTCACTTCAGAAGAAACGAAGGCACAGAAGGCAGCTAACTTGTCTGTGACATCCAGGTGACAAGTGGGGGAGATAGGTCCAGAGCCCATGTGTTTTAGTTCTTAGTCATGTGCTCTTAAATCCTGTCAGATATGCAAGGTGGAAGCAGCTGAGCCAGTCACCTGCACTGTTGTTTCTGTGATTCTTAGGACCAATCATTCAGACACAATCTTAGGTGATTTTATCCCTGTCTCATTTAATCCCCATAATCCCTTTCTACATGAAGAAACTCAGTCTCATAGACACTCAATAAATGTTAAAAGAGAGTCAGAACCAAGGACTGAGTGAACAGAAGTTGAATTAAGTAGCATTAAATTAAAACCATATTGTGTAGCCTGGAATGAAGATGTCATGGGAGAGCTGGACTGTAGACATTGGAGGGATTCAGTATTTAGTTTCGGGAGGGTGGAATGTGTCTTACCAATTACTGCGTAGCCTCCAGGCAGGATCTTGTAGATGATGTCATCAAATAAGATACCATCAGGAAATATCATGGCCATGATCTCTCCTACCAGCCTTCCAAAAGCGGCTCCTAGAGCAAAGACAAAAGAAAGACAAAGGGAGAGAAGGTGCTGAGACATCCAAGTTCCTTATCCCATGTATTTTCAGAGCCAAACCCTCCTTGGGCGCTACGGCTAAATACAAGCCCCCAGCATTTCAGGCCTTCTGGTGTTTTCCCAGTGCCCTAGATTACAGCTCTCAGTATGACCCCAGGCTCCCCATCAGCACTTACCGAGCACAAACACAGGCATGAAGCCCCCGCAGGGTATGGGCATAGTGGTGGCCACGATGGACATCCAGAACTGGGGTAGAAAGAGGCATCAGGACACCCTCTCAACTCTGCCCAACACACACACATGTGCACCCTCAATCTCCTTCCCACTCTCCTACTTTGTGCTTCAAGAGTCACAGAAATACAGGACTGCTCATCTTTCTGAAAGCCATTGCATCTGCCCCTCTTCATCCAGAACCAAAAAGCACGGAATTCTCTGGCTAAAAGATCACCGAAGACAATGCAATAAGCTAGTTCCTCCAGATGGTCACACCTCCTACTTGGAGTGACTTTATTTGCCATTAGTCAATCTAGATCAAGGAGTAAGGCCTCAGCGTCTTCTGTCACTGACCCCAAGGGGCTTTGGTGTAGTGTAGTTTCCTCAATTCAAAAGGTCACCTCAGTAGAAAAACATGAAACTCTTGAAGCTGAGAGATATCTTTTTTTTGGTCAGATTTTGTTTCTGGAAAAGATCCCCGCTTGGAAATATGGCAGATACAGTAAAAGTCTGAGTGATTTACTGTGTGACTAATTGATCTTTAATGCAGTTACTTACAAAGCCATTTTATATGGTGAACCTCACAGGGGAAACTGGAGTGACTGTCCTGCCTGGGCCACTTCCTGTGACGTCAAATCACTTTAAACAAAGGAGCTGAGCTGTCCTAGCCAAACTGGAAGGGGGCACCTTGAGAATGCCAGGTGAGTCAGCCAGTGTAATAGGAAAGATCTTCAAGGCCAAGTTTGTCAGGTAGTATTCCCATAGAAACTGGGATAATTTTAGAAAGAGCAATACGTGAGTTTTGTGGCAAAGAAGGCAAAAGAATTGAGAAATAGAGTGAAAAAAGGAGTAGTGCTTGAACTTTTGAGACACGATATGTAAATTAAGCGATAGATTCACATATCACTTCCAAAATCAGGAAGCCAACCTTAGAAAAAGGATCTTTAACTTGATGAAAGGTGGTAGCAGCTAAAGATCAGAACAAGTTGTCAGGATCAAAAATTCTATAATTAAAAAACAGCACCAGTTGCATTGTAAACTAATGAGGAATACATCTCTTGGTTTTCCTGAACCTTAGAAAGAATTCTCTTGAACCAGAGCTGACCTCACGAGAAAGCAACAAAGGTTCTGAAAAGATTTCATCCCAGAAACTCTGAGATAAGGCAAAATACATTCTTCTTCCTGTCAGATTATGGCTGGTTAAACCAGTTAAAAACTGAAAAGTTACATGTATAAATGAAGAGCATGTAAACTGAGAAGTCCTTGAGTGTATCTCGTTGTCTCTGCCTTTTCTCTGTACTGGCGCAGTGCTCCGTAAATGTGGGTAGGATGTAGGTAGGTAGGAAGGAAGGAAAGAAGAGTGCTTGGTCAACCAGAATTCAGGCAAAACAGAAGAAAACTGCTCAGAGCTGATGTTTGCTAAAAGACCCCACAGTAACCTCCAGCCTGAGAACTTGAGGTTAAATCACAGATGCTCAGACACCACTGGAGGCCACCATTGCAGACTAGTTGTAGACAGAGTTCTAGGCGCTTGCAGTTTTAAGTTTCTTCAGTGGACTCTGACCTACATCAGTTTGAAACCCTTTGAACTATTCCGTGCTACCTCTTCAGAATGAGTTCATAAGGATTTTGCAAAGTCATAGGGATTTGTTGGCTCAGGTCAATGCTAAAGCTTCAGTAATACAGGTAATAGGTGGCCAGTAGGTTTGATTTCAGAGGGTGAACTTGAGATTAGCCTCCAGGATACATGTAAGGACATTATCTGGATCAGAGGACATCAAAGTATCATATCAACTCCTATAGCATGAAGAATGACCCATGAGGTCAGCCAAATATTTAACTACTAGTACATGAAAGGAAAGCTGCAGAAGTTATGTCAGAGGCATAGAACACAAATAACTCCCAAGATTTTAAATTGCAGAGCACTGGGAGACTAGAGAACCATGGTCCCAGATTTTGCTTTATTTAGACCATTCACAAGAAGAAGCCATGTGAAGGTCAGGCAGGAAAGAATTCTGCAGAGGCTCGGGCTGCTTTGAGAACTCCGTGATCCCTGGTAGTCACGTTAGACTTATTGAAAGGGAAACTGAGAAGTTGTCATTACATTCACACTCATTGTAGAAGCTCCTGGCTTACAACATAATGATACGTGCCATGTTCTAAGATTAAGGAAGATGAAAGGTCCCTTCGTCAACGTTATCAAAGTTCTGAACTGAGAATCTTATCAGCCTGCACTGGTACTGCCAGATACCACTTACATTTTATTTTAGTTTATTTTGTTTTAAAGACTTTATTTATTATCCTTAGAGAGGGGAAGGGAGAGAGGTAGAGAGGGAGAGAGACATCAACGCATGGTCGCCCCTGACCCGCCTCCAGCTAGGGACCTGGCTGGAGACCTGGCCCGCGACCTGGCCCGCGACCTGGCCATGTGCCCCGGTTGGGAATCGAACCAGTGACCCCTGGGTTCACAGGCCGACCCCTTATCCACTGTGCCACCAGCCAGGGCACATTTTAAATCAGACTATGGAAAAATAGTTCTAGTCACTTTTATGTTTTGATTTGGCTCTGTAGCTGACTGCTTGCATTCTGGAAATAATAAGGGTATGTTTATGTGTCCAGTTATAGGACAGTGAAAAATGAAGTCATAACTAAGTCATATCTGGATTTATTGCCATGAATGGTTTTATGTTTATAAATATTGTAAACATAAAATCAAGTCATAGGCCTGATGTAAGCAGTTGGACTCCAAATAGAGTCCAAGAAGTGAGTGAATTTTTTTTCCTGATACACTTATGATGTAAACATTTTCAAGGATGTAATTCAGTGAGAAATTAATAATAGTGACATACAGTTGAGTCTTTCTTTATAATCCATTGAATTGCTCAGAATAAACTTAAATCCATGAAGTGGTATTCAGAGATATAGTTGGGATTTCTAGGGGGTGAGGTAAGGGGGTAAGGGAAATGTTGAAAAATATACAGTAATTTGTTCTTCCAAAAATTTTCAAAAGCATGCCATCTTAAAATACATGTCCTCAAAGTTACCATATAGCTCAATCTAGAGGAGTACCAGAAAAACACAATTATTATCATTGCACAATAAATTCTGAGATGCCATCAAAACTTGGACTTGGTTAAAGCAGATGGGTTTCTATAACTCAACAACAATTACAGGAAATTGAGATTTAGAAATGAGAGAATATGAACTCTATAATGAAACCTGTCCAAAATCCTGAGTAAGATACTGAGAACTGCTTTATAGTAAAAATATCAAATCTTTTGAAGAAAGGAAGAGACAAAAACTTAACAAGGTAGATATGCAAAATGTGGAAGCGGTAGACCCAGTTAGTCCACCTGGAGTGAAACAGGGAAGAATACAGAAACCCACAGTGAATCCTGAAAATGGAAGTTATAGAGTTGGATCCTGGTGTGTCAAGTACCTGGTACCTCTAATAAGATTGTTGACAAGTACATCAAATGAGCAGCAACAAACAAAGAAGGAAAGTTTTTTTAAAAAATAACCATAAACAAAGATTTTCCAAAGATCAGCAATCAAGTATTATATACTTGGCACATAGAAGTTATATAATAACATTTATTAATTAAATGAATAAGTGAACCGACTACCGCTATGACAATATAAATATTACTTAGTGGCTCATATCCTGGGGAAATGCAGATTCGTAAAAGGTAAGTTAATAGCAAGGTATTCAAAAGCATGAAAGAGCAGACTGGACAGACTTTTAAATAGGAGCCCTAATGTACAGAGGAAAATGCAGGATTTTTTGGGCAAGACATACATTAGTAATAAGACAATCATCAAGAAAAAAAATATGCAGTCAGCGATAATAATAGATGTCACAACGAGGGTTGGAAATAAAAATATTATTGTCTAAAGATAATTAAGAAGTCTCTAAATACATGATCCTTGATGGGCAGAAATGAAAATGAACTGATGTAAAAAGAGATCGTCAGCTTTTATCTCCCACCTGGAGTTAGAAGAAAGTGAACTCTCACAGCCTCAGTGGCTAACAGAATAATAATTTATAAAATTGTATAAAACATTTATAAAAATTGTTTATAGTCACTATCAAAGTTGATTTAGGTATTTTATCTCCTTTGCAAGTCCAGAAATGAGGTTACCCACTAGACTAGGGGGAAGTGGATATGTAAATCAGCTAAAAGTGGACAATCAGATACAAGGAGAATGAAGTGCCCAATTATCTAATGTGCAGGGGAGTCAGTTCATTTAACTGAGGTTTCTACAAAGTGATTTATTTTGCCAAACTCCATCTAGTCCTTGTTTACTTGGCTGCTGTGGTGCCTTCACAAGTTAGTGGGTGGACCCTTTGTGGAGGTTCTAAGAATGATGGAGAGGTTATGAGAATGATGGCAACATCCCTAAGGGGACGGGAGTGGAACAATTAACCTGGATGTCAGTTCACTTTCATACATGAGGAACCTGTGATCATTCAACTTTGGTTGTGTGAACACCAGATGGACTTCCACCCTTTCTCACCCTGGGCATTGCACCCTGGCTTCCCAGGCTGAAAACGACAGAAGCATGGGGAGCCAGGAGCCGAGGGAGCGGTACCTTCATAACGAAGAAGAGGAGAATGATGAGGACAACGTTGACCTGCGGGTGGATCCACACGGCCGACCGGCCCAGGCTTTTAGGGTCACCAACGTGTTTGACCCACGTGTTGTTGTCAAACAGGGTGCTGATGGCTTCACGAGGCATCAGCTGCAAGAGGTGGAAGCAAAAGAGGGTAGTTTCCAGGAATGCTCGGTTCTTCCACTGTTCAGAGAACTGACTCCCAGTCTTACTTTTCAGGGGTCCCTTCTGCTGTTTTCTCAGGGATGGATTCTATTCTTGCCCAGAAGCCTGAGGGGCACCTGTGCTGTTTCCCTTTTTCCATGTGGCCCAGTCCTGGCTTATTCCCCTGTCCTGGGCTCAGTGGCCTGACCCCAGCCTCAGACTCCCCTACAGCTGACCTCTCCAGCCATGAATTGACCCATTCCTGGGGGAAAGGTGAACGAGGCGATGACAAAGGTGACGATTCCAGGGTACAGCAGGCGGCTGGAAAAGAAACAGAATGAAGGATCCTCTGTGTTTTACCCACGCATGGTGAACACCACACTGAACCCCAGCAAGCTGAAGTTTTCTGTGGTCCACAGGAATTTCGGTTCTTCAAACACAGAGAGTTGTCTTCACCAAAATCCATCTTTAAAGGGGAAACCACACCACCTGCCCGCTAAGTATAGTATCAGGTTTTTGGTATTCTGTCACAAGCCACTGAAAGACATTGAATTCTTTTCGCAAAGATTGACAAGGAGGAACCCGTGTAGAAATGAGAAAGTCAGTGGGGAGGGCTAAGGAGGGGTGGTGACTCACTGTTTAGCAAGAAACTGGCTGAGGGCCTTGTGTTTCCGGACCCCAAGCATGACTTGGCGGTGTAGGTACACAAATACAGCTCCCAGGAACCCACAGCAAATTCTGAGGGTGCAAATTACACAGAGGGGACACCCTCACCCCTTGAACTGAGCCATGGGGGAAGCAAATGCCAGGCACCCACCTTCTCTTTCTACTCACCTCCCCACACCCCCAACCACTTACAATTCATCCATGCATGCCCCAAGTTCTTCCCAGCTTGGGTCCCTTCATTCCAAAGCCACACCCACACCTCTCACAGCTCCCCAAGCAGGTGACCCCACTAACCCAATGACTGCAAAGGCAGGGAGTTCCTGCAGGTCAAAGGGGAAATCCATCCGGAAGTTGGTTCTGAAGAGAGCAGTGATGGTGACTACAGGACGGAAAGGCCAAGGATCATGGCGGGAGCGTCACAGAAACCCACCCAGAGGGAACCAGAGGTGATCGGCTTTAAGGGTCCAATCCTTTCTCCCTCCAAGCCTAACGTCTCCTCTTCTATATAATTTATTTTTTTTTCTATGCCTTACCAGTACTCTCCTACTCCATGATCTATCTCCTTGACGTGCATCCTTGGTCCATTTCCCAGGTAAAGCCATTGATCCTGTTCTGCACTGCCCCACAGAGTTTCCCTTCATGCCCCATCACACGCTTCCCTAATCACACGCCTCCACCCCAGGGCCTCCTGTTACCAGCATCCTTGTTCCACACAGCCAGCACGCGGAAGACAAAGGCGCTGAACGTGGCAGCAAAGAACCCACGCCAGTAGTTGCGCACAGCAAAGTAGGTAGAGGTGACCTCAATGCTGAACAGCACTCCTGCAGGGGCACAGATGTCGGGTCAGATGCGGACAAACTTGAAAGGCTCTCTCTCGCAACCTCACCCCATGGGCCTGTTCAAGTCCATGCTCTAAACCCAATCATGGTAGCAGCATTTTGCAGGCTAAGGATGTGGTTCATCAAGATACAGAGAGGCTGGGAACTGGGCGGCCCTCCACCCGCAAAATGTGAGGGTCAGGTGGTCATCCATCCCTTAGAAGGTAGGGTTGGGTGAGATCCACAATGTCAGATATCCACAGGGGTTAAAGGACCACTGATAATTTTCTGCAGAAAAGTTAGGAGAGAGAAATCATCCAGCGCAGGCGCTCACCAGAGCTGCCAAGCTGGGGATCCCCTTAACAGCCCCCCCAATCCTTCCTCCCTCCTCCCATGTGCCAGCATATAATGTACCCCGGGCAAGTTTGCAAGGAAAAAATAAGAAAAATGAATAGGAAAGGTCTTCCCAAGAGCTGACAGTACTCAATATATTCCCAAAAAAGAAAGTAGAGGATTCATCCACATGAAAATAATAACAAGAACAACAACAATTTGACTTAAAAGGATTAAAACAAGGGGAAAACTAAAAGGCTAGAAGAGGTTAAAAATAACTGTGCTTACAAAGGGTGGGTGAAGTGAAAGGAAAGTTAATTAATAGTCCTAAGTAATCTTGTTTCTAGGAGTAGATGCTAAAACAGAAAATTAGGAGGTAGACAGATAGAAACACAGCAAGAGTTGGTGGGGATGAAGTTAGGAACACCAACAAAGGCATAGAAAGCAAGATTCAGAAGGTGAGAAGAAAGTATCTTCAAACATACTAGATGCAAAATAAAATTCAATGAGAAAATCAGCTAAAACCTAGCTAAGCCTCCTCTTGATCAAAAACAAGGGAAACCAGGGACACACAGCCCATAATTAGATGAATGCAGAAGAGGTCTGGCCCCAAGAAAGACCATGGACTAGGTAAGGCTGGTCTCCGGCTGGTCTCCTTGCTCCCCACTATGACCGTTCATAGGTTGCTGACCTATGAACTGTCCCCTCCCCAACCTGCTTCCCCCTTCAGATGGCATCTCACATCCTCCCCACTTTCTTCTGCCTCTTCTACATTCCAAGTCCTGTCTCTTGAAGCCCTCAGGACCCCCACCCCTCTCTTCCACAGGTGGCGGTCAATAGCGTAAGTCACTTGCACCAAGAGGAAGGTGGCCTAATGGCCGGTTACTCCTTCAAGGAGTGGCCATAGCAATGTGGCAGAGATCTCCTAGAGGTCAGCTCAGATGCCACCTTCTCTGGGAAGCCACCCCCGATCTTCCTCAGGTGGAAACAGCCCCTCCCTCACCTTGTTCTCTTTGAGTTTTGAACTATCAGGGAGCACTTGCCGCATTCGGTGCTAGTTATTAGTTTACATCTCTGAGTTTCCCCTTGGACCCCGCACTTAACCCAGTGCCTCGTGCACAATCAGGGCTCAAGACCTGTTCCATGAGTGAGCAGAAAAGAGGAGAAGAGGAAGCAAGAAAGAGAACAGAGGAGAGAGCAGGATGGGTGGAATTTCAGAAAACCGAGTGAGGGAATGGGGAATCTGGGGCAGACAGCGCATTGCCAACCACCCTCCTGCCCCTGCTCCTCAAATCACACCAGGCAAGGCAGCTGCCTTCGTGCCCTGAAAGGAGGATTCGACATGGCAGAAAATCAGGGGGAGAGAATTTCTCCTTTGCCAGTAACAGAACCAAAGTTGCCTTTGATTTGTCTGGGTAGAAACTGTCCAACCGATGGATATATTACAACCATTTTTTGAAATCCTAGCCTAGGTTTTCTTTCCCACAATGCGGTTCCGGGACACTTCCACCAATAGTCTGTCACTGGATACTCAGGAATGAGAACTAATTTTAATAGTAGCTGGAGCCAGACAGAAAATGTGCTACCGAGGAAACAAGGCTGTAAAAACACACACAGAGCCTCTGGAAATGGCCTGATCGCTCCAGTTCGGCAAATACTGCTTTCTTCACCCACATGAATATCCTCGTTTCTCCTCTGCCTCCTTCACCTCCACCAACCCAGGGCCTGGTTCCTAGTCTCCTGTTCTTGCTACTCACAGACACTCTTTCTCTCAAGTTCACTTATGCCCATATTCAACTACCACCTACTGAAAAACAAAGCTATGTTTTTAGCCCAGTTCCTGAACTTCCAACTTCCCAATCCAGCCTACCCATTTGAGAGCACTTGGATATGCAACAGGAACTTCAAATTCCACGCATGCAAGGTGAAAATTATCAACTCTCTAGACCTGTTTTACTTCCTAGATTCCCTATCTCCGTTGCTACCACTAGCCACCCAAGTTTCCTTGTTATAAACTTGATAGTTAGCTGCGGTACCTCATTCTCTCTTATCCTTTCCATCCTCACATTGACCCATCCCCAAGTCACACCAATATCACTTTTTATCACCCATGTACATCATCCTCTTTGTTGTCTCTTCTGCCTCTGCCCAGTTCAGTCTCTCATCAAGTAGCATCATGACAGGGCAGTAGTCTGCTTATTAATCTTGGGTTAAACCTGTTAACCCATAGGCCAGTTCTATCCTGCACACACATGCCAAAGGGATTGGATCACCATGCAAAGCTGGTCAAGTCACTTCCTTGTTCAAAGTTCTTCCATGGTGCCCTTGTACTAGGACACCATTTCCCAACTCAAGTCCGGGAGCTACGAGTCTCCTGAGAAGGTCCTTGGGAAAGGGATTCCGTGGGGTGGTCAGGTAAGAGTGGGCATTGAGGGGACTGGATGAAAAATGGGCAGGGGTTAAGAAGTACAAATTGGCAGTTGCAGAATAGTCATGGGGATATAAATTACAGAATAGGGAATGTAGTTAAAATATTGTAATAACTATGTGTGGTGTCAGGCGGGTACTAGACTTATGGCGAGAGGTGGGAATCACTTTACAAATTATGTAAATGTCTAACCACTAGGCCGTACACCTGAGATGAATACAATATTGAATTTCAACTGTAATTGAAAAGTAAACAGTTAAAAAAATAAAAATAAATAAATTTAACCAAGGGATTCATTCTGTGGGAAATGCTGAATGAGAGCCACACTTTAGATATTCACGTGTAGTAGCAGGTCAAACATTCTGCTAACTTTCCCTGTTTAAAAAACAAAGCATTTTCCAACTTATTTGACCTCAGAACCCTTTTTACCTGCTACATCCATTAACCTCATGAACTGTGTTTGGTAAAAACCCATTTAGTCAAATTCTAGCCTAGAGAAGAAATAAAATCGACTTTCTTGTATGAGTTCTACAAGGGCCTTCAAGAGGTAGCTCCATTTATCTGACCAGACTCATTTCCTGTTATTCCTTCCCTCACATCTTTTAGCAATGCTCTTTAGCAACTGAATTATAGCCCCAGGTCTTTTTTGAATCCTCGCCTGAGAATATGTTTTTGTAACACCCAAGGATATGTTTTTTTTTTGTTTTTTTTTAAATATTTTATTTATTATTCTGAGAGAGGCAGAGAGGGAGAGAAACATCAATGTATGGTTGTCTTTTACCTGCCTCCAGCTACGGACCTGGCTTGCAACCTAGTCATGTGCCCTGGTTGGGAATCGAACCAGTGACCTTTGGGTTCGCAGGCTAGCACCTATCCACTGTGCCACCAGCCAGGGGCCTGTAACACCTGAGGATATGTTTTTGTAATTGATGAGAGAGGGAGAGAAACATTGATGTGAGAGAGAAACATCAATCTGTTGCCTCCCGTAGGCATCCTGACCAGAGATCAAACCACAATCTGGGTATGTGCCCTGACTGGCTAGCTGGCCAAGGTAGCTGGCCAGGCCAACACTGTGTTTTCTATTAAACTCCATTGCCAATCCCCCACTACCTGGGCAGCTTAGCAGAAGGCTCCCACTGCACTTGCCCAGGCTGCCATGCTGGGCTGCTTGCTGGCCTGCCTTTCTACCCTTTCAAGGTGAGCTCTATGACAGCACGGGACCCACCTAGCACAGTGCCAGAGGGCAGCACAGAGCATGCGTAATAGAAGCAAAAGGATGTTGGGTATTTTGGTAGAAGGTCGAAGTCTATTTCTTTGAACTGTGTAGGGAATTGAAAGTTGACTAGGTATTAAATAAATTATCTTCATACTAATTTTCTCTTTCAGAGTTGTCTATGTTCATAGAATGAAACCAGCCAAGCAATGTTATCTGCAGATCCACTTGGTATTTGCCACTTAACACAAACATTCTGAAAGTGGCATCTTAACTCTTCAATGCTTAACATTTTCTTGTATCGAGTGCCATGTTTTGTTTGTTTGTTTGTTTTTGCAGGCTCTAGAGCCACGTTTTATCTGCACAGTAGCTTTCCTGTGGTCTTCCCCATACAACCAAGTAAACCCTTTCTTATTCATCCTAGAAATTCCAATACTAGGCAGAAAATTCCGGTTCTCTTCACTTTTTAAAATTTTTTATGGACTGATTTTTAAACATTCATCCTCCTTGATCTTTTTTTTTTTTTTTTTTATTCATTATTTTCAGAGAGAAGGGCAAGGAGGGAGGAGGAAAGGGAGAGAAGCATCAATGTATGATTGCCTTTCACCTGCCTCCAGCTAAGGACCTGGCTGGAGACCTGGCTGGAGACCTGGTTAGGTGCCCTGGCTGGGAATCGAACCAGCAACCTTTGGCTTGACAGGCTGGAGCCAATCCACTGAGCCACACCAGCCAGGGCTTCTCTTCACTTTTAAAGAATCTAATTAAATACAAAAATGGTAACAATTTTTTTTTTTTTTGCCTGTCTAAAAATAATGTCCTTTAGATATTCCAGATTTATAAGGCAGAAGAGGAAATAAAGGCGAAAGAGGGAATAAACATTAAGTATGAAATTTAACATATGTAGAAATTCCAACATACTGCCCTTCCTCAAAGGGACCAATGACTCTAATGACAAGTGCTGACAACAGACTGGCAAGCAGGGCACCAGCTGAGGCATCTGCTGACCTCATCTCCTTACCAGACAACACTGGCACAGTGTCAGGACAAGCGAACATGATATATTTTCATCAACTTCAAATGCTTCTCCTATACCGTTCCTGGTATAGGAATCTCAGTACCAGAAGTCTCCTCAATGAAAGGCCTCATCCCATTTTTATCATTGAAAAGATGCCTCTAACAACTGATGCCGTGAAGAAGTATATGCTTTTCCTGAAATTTTGTTTCTCTATTTGTCAACTTGGTGCCCTTTCTGTCACCACCAAGTTCAAAGGCTGGTCCATGTGAACTCTTCTCTGTTAGTCAGGTTACAGGGGAAAATGATGAGCAAATAAACACATACCACCTCTCTCTCTGACGATGCCTACTTGTTGGTCATCCGGGACAAGGAAAGTACCATTCTCTCCTCTCCTCTCTTATCCCAGCCCCACTCAGCCTTCGGCAGAAATACATGTAAAGAGCTCAGCTTAGCTATTCCTGTTACACCGCTGTTTTAACTGGTATTACACTGGGGGAAGACTGACAATTGTTGGGGAACAAGCCAGGTAAGCGGGCTGGAGTGGGAAGGGTAAATCACTTGCCTCCAAGTGGGGTCCCGAAGCAACAGCCAACGCCCACAGCACAGCCCACTGTCAGCATATCGGTATAATAGTATGGCTGCTACTGGGGAGAGAGAGAAGGGAGGGGTGGAGAAGGAGGGCAGACAGAGGAAAGGAGAGGAAAGGGAATAAGGCAGGAAGACAGGCTTAAGTCACAGGGAATCATGGTGGTCCATTTGCCCCGTGCTGTTCCCAGGCCAAGACAGGAAGCGGCCTCATAGCGCAAGGCCACACCAAAAAAGGGAAATAAAAGTTAGGTGACTGACTGTACGGTGGGCAGGTAAGCCAGTCAGTGATCACCAGAGTGAGGCTGGAGGTGAGGTGTCAGGCAGGGGAGTGCCAACAGCAAGAGAGACAGGAAAGGACTTCAGACAAACAGCACCATCAACAAAGCCTGCCTGGAATAGCCACCAGCCTCAAAAGAACATACAGCCCTTTGGTAGAAAAGTGATGGGTGCCTGGAGCCCAGGGGCTGGGGGCCCACCTAGCAGTCTCTTCAGCAAACAGCCCCTTCCACCCCAAAGCGGTGGCAGCCACCCAGACCCCCCTTCCAAGTCGACCTCAGGAGACAGGGGTGGGAGGAAGTGGGACTTGCCTCCAACAGGGGCTGCAAAGCAGCGTCCCACGCCCACTGTGCAGGCCGACAGCAGGAGGCCAAGCTGCCCAGGCACGGTCTGCAACAGAGAAGCGCGCAGGACAAGGAGGGTGGGGGGCTGGGGTGGGGGGCAGTTGTAAGAGAGAGGAGGTGAGAAACTAGGAGCAACCAAAGGACGGGGTGGCGCAGGAGGGAATTGTGGAAGGGAGCTGACTAGGGTGTGTGGACTGGCAGGTTAGCAGAGGAGGAGGCCATGTGCAGGCTTCAGCAGGGGGGTGCAGAGCAAGAAGGAGCAGGACGTTACTGGACAGACACAGGCTGAACAGAGGCATCGGATGGTGAGGACGGCAGCAGGGGTGGTGGGGTGGAGACCAGGGGAACATTAGCGCCATGCTCCCTGTCAGCATCACCGCCAGCCCTCCCAACGCCCTGAGCACAGGCAGCCCCATCTTGTTGCACTTTCTCAGCCTTACCTCGTATACCCCCGACAGCACTGACATGAAGTTGCTGAGGACGGCAGCACAGATGCTGGCGATGTGGACAAAGGGGCCCTGAGAGAGAGACAGAGGGTGGGGTCAGAAGCAGGGATCCAGAGGGGAGGCTTTCTGGCATTCCAGGTGCTAACGTGTATTGCTCCGGCCACTGTACTAGGTGCAGGAAACACAGGAGTGAGTGACACAGAGGTTCTACCCTCATGGAACTTCATCCCAGAAAGGGAAGTGATACGCCAGCATTTTATCCTTTAGAACATCCAAGGGCTGGGAAGGAATTGACGAAACGCAAAGGGACAGAGACTGACGGGACAGATGAGGTGGGACGGGGGATGTGTTAAGAGAAGGTGCTCAAGGAAGGTCACAAATGAGTAGCCTCTTACTGAAATGAGGGCGTGAGCCACGTGGGACTGAGGAGGGAGCATGTTCCAGGCTGAGGGCACAGCAATTACAGAGAGGGGGACAAGCTTGCATGGTTGAGGGACAGGAAGAAGGCCTTGTCACCCCAAAACAGTGCGTGAGAAGCAGCCCAGGAGGACAGAAGAGGGGCAGAGAGGAGCTGGGTCCCCACAGGCCTCCGAGGCCCCAGAGAGGAAACTTTGGGTTTTGCTTTAAGAACGGAAAGCAGTTAGAGAAGTTCTTGAGCAGAGGTCAGGCATGACCAGTTCCACTCGGGAAAGATGAGTGGCAGCGGCGTGGATTACTCGCGGTGGCAGGAGGAGAACGCGCAGGAGCACAACCTGGAAGACCGCGCAGCCTCTCCCTAGGCCTCCCCTGTCGAACCCTGAAACAAGGGCACGGGTCCGCAGTGTCTGTAAGGCAGTGCCCCTCAACCGAAGAAGATGCCCTCACTCCCTCCCACCGCAGGGGACGCCTGACATTCTGGAGACATTCTGCTTGTCACAATTGGAAGCTGCTACTGGCATCGAGGAGGCAGAGGCCAGAGCTGCTGCTAAACATCCTACTATGCACTGGACCACTGCCCCGAACCAATACTACTCAGCCTAGAAGTTCCCAGGCTGGGAGGCTGTTCAAAAACCCAGCCCCCACGGTTTCCTTGTTCCGCTCCAGGACAAGGACCTTTCCATGTACTTCCCCTCCCGGGTTTCTCTTGTGCCCCTGGACCCGGATTTGTCGCTGTGCCCGCATCGCATCCACGTCTGCTCCCACAGCCACCCTGTGCCCAGCTGACACCTCAGTGCCTGCCACCTACCTCCTTCCCCACAGGAATACCACTGCCCAGCCCCGCCGTCAGGGCCACAACCTTGGCCACGAAGGCCTTGAGGGTGAGGTACTCCTTCAGGATCACCCCACGAAGTATCGTCTTCATTTCAGGAATCCCGGAGCCTAACAGGGTTACAAGATGATTGTGTGCAGGTTCCAGCTGGAGGTTAAAAGGGAGATGACCATCCACACAGCGGTCATGGCGATGGGGGCTGGGGGGCTGTCGGGAAGGACAGTGGCAAAGCAGGGGCAAGGGCTGTCAGCAGGGCTGGGGGAGGAAGGAAGTGCGGTGGAAGGGTCCACGGGACAATGAGATTAATGAGATTATGTTGATAACGTGACTTGGAAGGCTCCCTGGGGCAAGTTCTCACCAACAGCCTGGGGAGAGATGAGGTGACAAAAGAGGGCACTGAAGAGGATGAGAGTAAGTGGGAAGGTGACCCAGACCAGGTACTGCAGGGGCAGGCTGGGCTGCATCTGGTAGTAGGTCCACTTGTAGGCTGCAGAGACACGCACTGGGCTCAGTCCCGTGTGGATAGGAGGCCTCCGCCAACCCCCCACCCAGCTCACCGCCTGGCAACCCACTCCCCGCCACCCCACCGCACCCCACCCCACAGGGGTGTCCTCTCACCAGGCCCAACCCATTGAATCTTGCGAGATGATACTATTTTCCTATTACATGTGCATGGGAAACCAGGTGACTGGGGATGTCCCAGCCCATTCCAGTTCCCACCATTCCTAGGCAGTGGAACCCCTGCTGCAAACAACAGTGGAGCTGGGACTGCAGCCACAATGTTAGTTAGAGGCCACAGAGAGGACCAGCCACCCCGATTTGCCCAGAACTGAAGCGCTCCTGGGTCCCAGGATGTTCAGCGCCCAAACTGGGCAAGTCCTGAGTAATAGAGGGGTATCCACAGCCTGGTTGGTGGTAGGTGGAAAGGGCAGGAGAAATGGGTTTGCGTCTGGTCTGGTCTTGTTCTGGGCCTGATCTCCTCTATGCAATGTCTCCATCCCAGAACAATGTATTCCTCTTCTATCTCTATCTAGCTTTTCCTCAACAGAAACCCCAGGCTTGGTCACGTATGCGGAGGGGCCGAGGGCCCAGGGCCCAGCGAAACCTACCCTGAAGGGTTTTGGCACTAACGTAATCCATGCACCAGCTAACCAGAGCCATAAGCAGTCCCAGCAGGACCAGAAAGATCCAGTCTTCCCCTAGTTTTCTTCTCACCACACGTCCCAGGCGGCGGAGACAATCTAGGAAGAGAAAGGGATGAAGAAGGTGATGACATGTCACTGTTCAGGCCTTTGACCGAGGATGAGAGGGGAGGTCCCATCTCTATCTCTCATTCACAGAGGGTCTTGTCCGTGTGTCTCTTTCCCTGAGTTTCTCTTCTCTTCCCTTCCAGGTGCTGCCCCTCCTAAAGGCATTGAAGACCAGTTCCCTACTGAGTCCTTGACTTCCTTTCTAGAACTTGTTTCTTGGGTCTGGGTGGGAGGGAAAGTGGGGAACAACACAAGATAAGAAGGAAATGGGGAGAGATGCCTCTCTAATCCTGGAAGGAGAGCTTTGGGGTGTGGGAGGGAGAGAGGAGTACATGTAATGGGACATCCAAGTGATTCTCCAGAGCCCTGCCCCTCCTTCGGGTCCACATCCCTTTACTGCTCAGTCCCCGTCACCTTGGCATTTAGAATAGTGGTCCTCATCTGTGCTGTTCAAGGTAGCACTGGAACCTGTCTTCTTGGGCAACCCCATGTCCTTCTCCTTGTCTGAGAATTGCTCCTTGTGTTGGCCATAAATCTGGACACAGGGAGAATGGGAAATGTCTGTCTTGTGGAAGAGTCAAAGGAATAAACAGAGGGAAGCATGCAGGCCCACAGAAACAAGGAGCCTCTTAAAATCCTGGCTGTTGAGGGCCTCATGGGGGGTCCCCCTGTGGCCCCCTCTGCCCTTAGTTCCCCACTATCTACCTGCACACTTCCCTCTCTTGACCCCTACCTGCCCATCCTCACCCTCCCTCCATCTGTACTCATCTTGGTCCATGGGAGCCTTCATCAAGGAGGCCAATTTCTACTCTTAAGGAAAGATAGCAGAACTGTGCATCTGGGTCCATTAGTTTTCTTTGCCACGCTGCTTACTATATCTCAGTCTGCCTCTCTTAATATCTCAAGACCCCACCCTCTACTTCCCTCCTAGGAATCTTGACATGGTGGCTCTTGGTTGCCTCGGTGTGTCTAACCTCAGTGGAGGCCCCTCAGATGCTCAGACAAGCCCCCCCGCCTCACTCCCTGGAGGTGTGTGCATAAACAGGAGTCCTGAGAAAGGCAAGTCAATCCACTCCTACCCAGAGCAGGGTAAGTAGATGCTCCCCCAAATGTGAAGAGGGCTGAAAAGTGCCCCTCAGATCTGGTAGCTGTCTGCTGCTGTCATCCCCAAGTAGAGCAGGTGTGTTTGGGGTGGGGGGAACAAGGACTCTATTTGTTTTTAGCCTGCCCCCCCTCCCCCCAAAGCACCAACTCCCTCCTCTAGGGCCAGGGTCAGGCCGGCCATGTTGCTGGTTGTGGGAGAGGCCGGGTAGAAGAGATCTGATTTCACAATACGAGCAGCAGAGCTGAAGCCCAAGCCGTGGACAGACAGGCACACACTAATTGCCCTGCCCGTGGCTGTTCGTTCCATCGTCTGGAATGAGGTTAGTGATCCAGGGAGGTAGTGTTTCCATGCACGCCCCACCTGGGACACAGTGAAAAGACACTACCTACTGGCTACCAGCGGCACTCAGTGTGCACCTCTCTCCACAGGCTGCCTCATTCCCTTGGGCCTCAGGCTCCCTTGAGGAAGAGGGGAGAGCACCGAAGGAGCCAAATCTGGGCTGGCCGGTTCAGGGCTAAGCACCGCTGCAGAGCAGGGCTGGGGCGTCCAGTCTGAGGGGGGGTGCTGTGCAGGCATGGTTGACAAGCACGCTGGCATGTGGCGGGTTCTGCATGTGGGCAAGGGTGTGAGGGAGCCCGCACTCACAGAGCCGTGGGCTCCCGTAGCTTATGTAATACGCACGAGCTGTTGGTGCATGTATGGCTCTGCCGTCCCCATAGGATCTGGGGGATCTGCCGGCGAAGGTTATATAAAAGGACAGACGTGCGTATACTGAGCTGGGCCCAGCCCTTGCAACGATCGTCATATTTTGAACACATTTAAGTTAAAGAAATAACACTGTTCCTTTTTACCCAGTTTCTAATTTCTGCTAATCTGTCACACCCCTGGCTCCTCCAACCCCCGGCCCCCTCCCCTCAGGGCTTTACCTGTGTGGGGTGGGAGTTGGGATGGAGGCCTGCATCCCTTCGGTGCCTGTGCTGGAGGCCCCCGTTCTCAGAGGGCAGCCCGTAGCTGGTGCAGTGTTCGAAGGGCAGGTACTGGTACTGGGGGGCACTGCCCCACCAGCTCTGCTCGCCCCCGCGCCGCTGGGACTCAGACCGTTCCATGCTCCCTCCCCCCGCCAGGCGTTGGCCTGTGTCCCCCCTTTCCTCCCCCCAGGGCAGCTCCTTAAACCTGTCCTCTTGCCTGTCCCCAAGGCGTCTGGGGCAGCATGCCCACCCCCAGCTATTTATAACTATCTCTCCATCACATGACCCCCCCACACGGCCACATCTGATCTGCTTGGGGTCGAAGCAGGTGTGAGAGCAGTGCAGGGGAGGGCATTGGGGTGAGGACCTGAGGGACAGCCCCACAGGGAATTCCCTCAGCTGGGCAGCAGTGCTGTCCCCCTTCCCAGTCAGTAGGAGGCTTCCAGGCCCAAGTCACTGGTCCCTCTCTAAATATCCGCCGGACCAGGGAGGAGCACCGCTTAGCAGGCTGTCAAACCTGTGTGCATCATGTTAACCCTCCACCGGTTGAGTGTCCCACCTCTCCTAAATAAATCGATAAATCAGTAAATAGTGTCTCACTTCTCTTCCCTAGGAGCCGGAAGGAGAGGCTTCAATGCTAGACGGAGGGATTCCGACGTGCAGAAACCTTGGCACCAGTTACTTCCTCAGGTGAGTTACGTTTTCCCTTTGCCAAGTTTTCTAGGACCTTCTTTCTCCTGTGAACTCCTCACTATAGAAGAAAAGTTAGAAATAGGAGCCAGTGTATAGTTTAGGGTCCCTCACTAAGTGAGGTCTGTCCTAGGCCAGTCCAAGCTCAGGCACGATAGAGTAGGGACACTAAACATCTGGTCTACAAGTAAATTTGGATCTAGGCTAAATGGATCTGTCCAAAACAAGTGGGAAGATGGAAACCATCAAAGGCATTTTTTTGTAATATAAATCCTCCAAGCCTGAAGGCCTATCATCCACCCACAAAGATAAACATGTGCCCCTTTGAGGGGCTGAAAATTCTGTGATATCCACCATCCCTGCAGGCAGAAAATAAGGAAAGAGTTCTAAGGGGTTGGCATGAGATGAAACGAAAATGTCTAAGAAAATACAGTGCCAGAGTGAAATTATATATATATATATATATATATATATATATATATATATATATATATATATATACACACACATAGGGGGTCTTCAGAAATAGGTTTTTTTCTTTTCTTTTGAAAGATTTAAAAAATTATTATTTTTAGAAAGAGGGGAGGGGAGAGAGACAGAGAGAAAGAGAGACATCAATGTGTGGTTGCATTTCACCTGCCTCCTGCTACAGACCTGGCTGGAGACCTGGCTGGAGACCTGGTTATGTACCCTGGCTGGGAATCAAACTAGTGACCTTTGGGTTTGCAGGCCGGTGCTTTATCCACCGTACCACCAGCCAGGGCTTTAGGTTCTTATTTGGATGGCCAAAGATGGATTTCTAGGGAGTTCTATGAAAAGCTAAATTTGGAAACCAATTCATAAGCATGTATTCTGTAAGATACAAATACTGTGTAAAATACTATTCTTCTGGGGTTCATGACACTAAAAGATTAAAACCTATAGGCTTATGGAGTTACCATGTAAAGGAAGGTTGTCCTAGTGACCAAATGGTAGGCATTTCTCCTCTACTCTTTATTGGACCTTGCCTTCCAGCCTTGGCTCCTTCCCATGCCCTGCATGAAGCCCTCCAGAGAGTAATAGACAGGTCTCTTTCTCCCTCTTCTGGTTTTTCAAGCATGATACACTTCTTTTCCCCTATTCTCTACCTAACTAGGGCTGACATGGAATAATAATAAAAATCTTTGGTCTCAGGTTTATGTTCCCAGCTCAGTGGGAAAATTCTACAGCTTCCAAGGATGAGGTGGGAGAAGAATCTTACGCCAGGAAAAGAAGTCACAGAGGCAAGAAGGGCGCACACTCAAGGTGACAGATGACTTCACATGCTGGCTTCAGTGTCCTCAGGAAGGGTGACCCAGGGTTATGGAGATAAGAGTGCATGCAAAAAAGTTGCCATGGAGTCCGCTCCCTCACTGAACGTGAACTTGTATTGCTGAACTGAAGCTCATTTTGTGGTAATGTTATTAGCACCATGCAATTTACTGTCCAGTATTTCACCGCAGTTAACCCTCCAGGGGCCTTTGGAGGGGGAAATAAATTTTCCTCGTTTTTAGAGATGGGCAACTGATGTCTGTAGTATCTTAAAAGGCTGAGTCAGGATTCAAAATGTATTTGATTCCAAGTCCATACCCTTAATTTTTTCCATTTTTAAAAATTAATTTAAAAAACTTTAGAGGGAGAGAGGAACATCGATTTGTTGTCCCACTGACCTAGGCATTCATTGGTTGATTGTTATATGTGCCCTGACTGAGGAATCGAACCTATGACCTTGGTTGTAGCAGGATGATGCTTTAACCAACTGAGCAACCTGGTCCAGGTCATTAAAAAAAAATTTTTTTTTGTATAATTTAAGTCTCTGAACCTCCTTTTCCTTTTCTCTAAAATGGGTACGTGACTGTGGCGCTGTGGGGAGCACGTGCAGGCTCCCAGCCGAGTGCCTTCCGCGTTCCCATCAGTTGTCGCTGTTACTGACGCCCGCCAGACTGGAGGCCGTCCCCCGTGCTGCCACCCCCTGTTGCATTTCTTCCTGTTCTCTTGCAGTTGGAGGAAACGGGCTGGAGGCGGCAGTGGAGCAGCCCCAGCTCAGGAAGATAATTTTAGAAGAGAATCCCCTGGCGGAGGGAAGCGTGGGGGAAGGGCACGGACTGCAAAATTACACCCGATGCCCTTATTCAAGGGCGGGCGGGGCGGGAAGAACCCAGAACCCAGCTCGGAAACAGAGGCTGCTCTGTCATCCCCAGCCTGGTCACGCCTCCTACAGCCTTCCCATCCTGAAAACTGGTCCTCACCTTATTCCAGCACCTTAAAAAAAAACACGATTTTATTTGTCGAGGGGGGAAGGGAGGGAGAGAAACATCAATGTGTAGTTGCTGGGGACCTGGCCTGAAACTCAGGAACGTGCCCTGACGGGGAATCAAACTGGGGACCCCTTGGTTTGCAGGCTGGTGCTCAGTCCACTGAGACACACCAGCCAGGGCTCTAGTACTTTAATCTCCTAGACAGACTTTGTCCTCCCACTGTTGTTTCTTACGGTACAGCCAACCTCTTGCCCTCCTCACGCCCTTTGCACCCAGTGCTGTCTCCAGCCAGGCCCCTCCTGCACTAGGTGGTGGGCTTCAGCCTTAGTCCCTATGCTCTTCAACTGCCCCCAGCCCCAGGCTCTTCGTCCCAGTGCTTCTGGGGACTTTCCCGCCCCTTGCTAACCCTCCACAGCCCACGGCCACCAGGCCTGCCCTTGAGGTTTTGCAGCTGGCGAATTCCCCAAGGTACACACAGCCCAGGACTTTGATGGCATCCTGGCTACCTGAAAATTCCCTTTCCAGTGCCCACCCTAAAAACCCGAAATCCAAATTGGACCACATAACATAAGGGGTTCTGCAAGTCTCATTGTCCTCTAATACCGGCCCAACGTTTCTCCAGCCTTCATACTTGACATATTTCAGAACCAGCACTGCTAGTTCACAACTTCCATCTCTTCCAAACGCAAGAGAGCCCTCCGCTGGCCGTGTCTGGGCAGCTTCAGTGGGTCCATCTCGGGGGTGGCTCTGTTCATTTAAGAAAATCTGGTGGCAAAATGAAAAGCTGTACACTTTGTGAGGGGTGCTGAAAGGGGCTAAGAAAATATGCAGGCAGCACAAGATTCTCGACAGACACAACACGGGTAATAAATATGAGCATTTATTTGGCACCTGCCGGCAACATGACATTCTGGCAGTGAGAACTGGGAAGGTTTTATCACCTAAATGCTTCCACACAATACTGATCCAGGGGTAGGCAGAGGCAGACGTGGCCACACAGCTCCGAACCACCTGGCTCATGGAACAGATGCTTACTGAGCGCTGTGAACGGCTCCGTGGGAGACAAGGAGGAGGTTGCCTCCTATGTGACATGTCCTCGGGAACTGGTAATACCGGTGGGTGAAACAAAACACATGAAAAAATTCAGAGTACATATACCAAACTGCATCTTGTCAAAAGGTAGGATTCTAGGTAGGGTCTCTTCCTTCAACAAACATTTACCGAAGCCCTAGTATGGGCCAGGCACCGGGTCCACGTTGGTGAACAAAAGAGACAAAAGTTTTTGCTCTCACGTTACTTACAACCTACTAAGGGACACAGACATGAATAGGGAAGCAGGAAATATTGTCATCACAGGTTATGAAAAGTACAGTGACAGAATTAAATAGGATACAGTAATAAACATAGAAAACCATTTAGAGATGGAATAGCCTGAGAAGACCCCCAAGAGAAAGTGGCATTTAGACTGAGACTTGAATAAAACCACCTACGCCAAGACTGGTGAGGTGTGGCGTTCAGTATACCCCAGAGTGTCTGTGATGGTCCAGGACAGGCAAGAACCCAGCATGTTTGACACCAAGGAAGACACTGGGGCTGTCATCTAGCGGAGCTGCACCTGATGAGGCTTAAAGGGAAGGTGGGGCCCTGTGAGTAAGGAGCTTGGATTTTATTTGAGGTTTAATAAGAAATGAAAGGGTTCCAAGCAGGGGAGTGACATGATCAGATTTTTATTTAAAATCCCATGGAAGTTGAAGAGGCCTTCAAGAACAGGGCTATCTATAAGCACAAATGACGAAGGCCCCTGGGGTGAACACCATGCATACCAATAGAGCAAAGGCCTCCCTGATGGGGGAGGAGGGGCGGGGGTGGGGAGGCAGGGACGGGTGGTGATGGACAGGGAAGCAGGCCATATAAAACTAAAATGGGATTTAGCACTGAAACAGAAAGTAGAACAAGGTAATTACATCCTTGAGCAGCCAAATGACCCAAGAAAGTAGTATTTTAGACAGATTGGGCAGCAGCAGTAAACATGATGAAATGAGTAAGGGAGAAACAGGAAACATGGAACTAACAACTAGGAAGCTCTACACAGGAAGGGACATTTCATAGGAAGAAAGAAGGCGACAGGTTTACCACTCTGACCTGCCTCTGCGGGCCCTCTCTGCCAGGCCCACTTCAGTGAAAGCTCAGAGAAAGGATCTCTGGGGCTTCCGAGGGCAAAGAGCAACAAGGGACAGATACGAAGCACTGGAGCCCCACCCTCAGCTAAAAGCTTGGATTCCAGGAGTCCAGAGGCGCTGAGAGTGGCACCAAGACTGTCCTCCTGCACTGGCCTTGCCGCACTGAAGGAACATACAGGTCATTTTCATCCACAGAGGCAGGAGTGTGTCCCTGGTCCTGTTTGTCCCTTCAAATGCCTACATTAAACAAGGACACCTTCCCAACTCTCTCCTGGGCAAATGAGGCTGGGATATGAAAGACAGGAGATGACCTGAGATGTCTTAACTAATGTTGTAAAAGCGACGATTAAGTGCTACCTCCAGGAGCCTGGGCGGGGAGGGGCACACGCCTTGAGGAGACCCGCAGGCCCGCCCCAGGGGGACAGAGTGCTCACCCCGTGGCTGGGCCAGGCCCCTCTCCTGCAGCTGCACTCCTGGCAACAGCTCAGGCCGGGCCGAGCCCACAGGGAGCGGCCTCTCACGGGGCCAGCCTGCAGCCCCGGGACTCCCAGTCCCTGTGGGGAAGGGCAGAAACCACAGCCCTGAACGGGCTTCGCCTCGCCTCCGGCGGTCCTGGAGGCCAGAGGTGGCATCACGTGGGAGGGTATCCTGGGAACATGTAGAGGTGACGGCACAGGGTGCTGCAGTACTCTGACATCTCCTTGCACCGGTGGAACTCCGTGCCAGGGGCATAGCCTTCCCGCTCCTTGATAAGTCCATTCACCTGCAAAGGAAAAACAAGGTCCAGAGTCTGAGGACCTGGTGTTTCATGGCGTCAACAAGAAGGATGGAGAGGCTGCGATCGGCAGTGCGGTGAGGAGGAGGGGGACCACCAGGGAGGTGCACAAGGCTCCCGGGGCCAGACTGCGCCAACTTACCTTGACAAGCATGTCGGCCACATGCATGTCACAAGCCCTCTGAGAGAAGACTTGAGCAAGGGCCTCAATGTACCAGGAACCCCGTTTGGTGTTCCGCATGGCAGCAGTCCCTGCAACCAGGACAGTAGTAACCGCAGTGTGAAGGTCATGGGATGCCCTCACTCCCATAGCTGGACATCCCAAACCAGTCGTCCGTGGCACCTTGTACCCTCACCCATCAGAGGCCTTCCGTGAAAAAGTGCAAGTCTGTAAGAGTGTAGCTGCTTGGATGTCCTGAAGAACCGGCAATACCTCTGAGGCAGGCGTAGCCACAGATCATGTCCGAGCGAGTGGGCAGGCGCATCCTCAGCAACTCCTGTCTGCCAGCGTCGCTCTCCTCGCAAGCAGGGGACCGGGTGTGGCTCTTTCCGTCCTGCTGGTCAACGCCCCGATCCGTTTCATCTGTAGAGAGGCGAACAGAATGGAAAAGGGTGTTATTTCCTCCCATTGCTTTTGGGCCTGTCACAGGCAAGCCCAAGTTCCCTAAGACCTTGACTGGGAAGAGCCATTTCCAGCTGTTTCCTCCAACCTAGGACTGAAGAATTAAAACCCGAAACCCCACCATCCCGTTCCCTTCCCGGCATGCACCGGCTCCTCAGGGCGCCGCAGGTCAGAGCAGTCCTTTCTGTGCATGAGGGGAGGCTGCTGCATCCTAAGCCCCCGGTAAACAGAACTAAAATGGTCTACGTCCATGATCCACTTAGTCACTGAACAATGTACCTGCAAGTTGTGGTGTTTATTGCAACACACAACAGAATATTGATTTATTTAGTTTCCTTGTGAAATAAAAACAAGTTAGTAAACCAAAAATATGATCACTACATGTGCGTCATATAAGTCACACCTGAAGTCTGTCAATAAAAAAGATGATAAAACTAAGCCTGACCAGCTATCTCCAAGGTGTTTTTGGTATTTTTAAATCACTTGCTACTAGTTTGTTAATTTAATAAGCCAGATTGTACCAGGAATCCAAAATTAAGAGCACTTTAAGAGGAAAAACTTACGGCCTGTGAACCCAAAGGTCGCTGGTTTGATTCACAGCCAGGGCAACATAACCAGGTTGCAAGCCAGGTCTCCAGCCAGATTTGTAGCTGGAGGCAGGTGAAGGCAACCATACACTGATGTTTCCCTCCCTCTCTGCCTCTCTGCCTTCCCCTCTCTCTGAAAAATAATAAACAAAACCTTAAAAAAAAAAAAGAGGAAAAACTTAAAGAACAATATTATTCAATTTTAGCAGTAGTTTCTCAACCTATCCTGAGCACATGCCTAACCTCCTGACCGAGGCCTTATCTATTCCCAGAAATACTTTTTATTCTGATGGCTCATTTTGGGGGTATCGTGGGGAGGGGCACTGGCAAGATACACAGGTCATCACACAAAAGAAAAGTGTGCTCCTTTACAACACTGCTGCTCTGTGCAGCAGTCAAGAGGGCCTAGAAGGAAAGAGAGCTTGAAGAACTGCGGGGGAAACGTCCCAGATTAATCGACCCAGTGAAAACATACCGAACAGCTGCCATGTGCCCAGCACTGCTTTTGTGCTAAGCCTTTAAGATGTAGTGAAGTCTCTGCCTCCTACAGCTTCCACTCCATCTTAGGACCCAGCCAACCGGGGTGGGGGTGGTACTTTCTAGATGTCGACCACATTAACTAAATACTGCAGAAGGCAGGTGAGCTCAAGCTTTCAGAACAGCTGGCTACTGGGCATTCCCCGAAGTATAGGACAAGGTATGTGTCCCTCAAGAGAAAGGAAACTCTGCTCTTGCCTTTAGATCTAACGTCCATAAATGTTAGTTACTGCTTTATTTTTGGTATCCCCACAGCTGTTTCCTCTAGTATTGCGAGAATCTTCATTCATTCATTCACTATTTATTAAGTGCTACCATGTACCCATCAGGCAATGCTCTGGGCACAGGAATGTAGCAGGTGAATAAACGTCAGTTCCTGCCTCCACCTCCTTTTCTTAGTGCAGCTGCCTGCCACGGTGACACTCAGGAATCACAGTTTCTTATTGAAGCCCCTGAAGCGCCATGCTTTTATCTGCTGAAGCCCCCAAATCTCCGCTGTGGCTGTTTACAATCCCTCACTGTACACCCACAGCTGCTGGGGTTTTAGGCTCGATCCAGGGACACTTCTGACTCAGCGTATCATCTTGGGAGGCTGTGGGGGACGCATCCTCTTAATGCTGCCAAGCTTGTCATCTTGTACTCCTGCTCCTTCGCTCCTGAAAGGCTCTACCTGCTATTCCACACCTACAGGTCCAAGATCAGTCTCACCTTACGTTTTCGTTTGCTTTGGTCATAGTACCTAGTGTAGTCCTAGTCATGTTGTAGGGCCTTAGTAAATCATGTTCCTTGGTAATGTCAGAATAAACAAAATAGTTATCATTTCCATGTGTTGAACATGCAACAGATTAAAAAATTATCAGAGTGTCTGGACAGTGATCTTTAATCCAACTATAAGCCCTGGAGGGCACTGGTCACGCTCTAACAGCCACTGGGGCATGTATTGTGGGTTTACTAAGAGCCAGGCACTGTGCTAAGCAGGCCCTTTACACACATTGCTTCTCTTAATCATCACGACAGCCCCACGAAACAGGCCGGATGATTATTTACATTTTTACATCGAGGGAACGAAGGTAGAGGGACATGAAGTGACTTCTCTAAGGTGACCTAGCTAGCCAGCGGTAGAGGCAGAATTTGTGGTTACAGCTTTCATCCCTACTGGTTCCCTCCTGGGTGATGGCGCCCGAGTGCCCGCTCAGCCTTGTCACAGGGTCCTGGGGCTGACCTGGCATCTGCCATCCTGCATGGCACGTGGATAATGACGAGAAGGGGCGGGGGTGGCAGGGCAGGTGAAAGAGAAGTGAAAGGAGGATGAGCGATACAGGAGGAAGATATGATACAGTGGGACAGGAAGGCGAGATGGAAAATCCTGAACTGGAAGGGCTAATTGAAAAAAGCACATCAAGGTTATTGATAAGCACAGAAGAGAGCCAGAGTCCTCCGCAAGGAGGGCAAGACAGCAACAAGAGTCTGGAGAGCAGGGCATGGCGGTGCACAGCGCTGGCCGACCGGAGACCACGGCTGCCAAGTCCCAGCACACCCCATGCACCGGGGGACACTTACAGAGCAAGAGAGGCGGTGGCAGCAGTGAACAGAAGGAGGTGCCCAAGGGATCCAATAGCACCTGAGAGGAGCAAACATCAAAGTGAGAGCCGCAGGGAGGCTGCCCAGGAGCCACCACCCCGTGCTGGGCCTCCAGCACTCACCTCCGCGGCAGGCCTGGATGAAGAACATCTTCGGCTTGTTCTGGAGGCTCGGGCAGTTGGCATTGTCAAAGAGCCGGAACACCTCTTGCAGCTGCCGGGAGCAAACAAGGGAGAAGGGAGGTCAGGTAGCCAGCAGGGCTTCCTAGTCCTGTGCGCACCGCAGCAGCCAGCACTGGACAGAGCGCAGAGCTGGGGGGGACCCGAGTGGGCCTTCCGAGCCCCGTCCACGGACGCACCTGCAGCACCTGGCCGTCCACACCATAGACGCCGCCCTCCACGCCGTGAGAGAGGAGGGCCACGATGCAGGAGTCGGTGGCACGGTGAGCAGGCAACTGGGCAAAATTCTGCAGCTTCTCTTGCATTTCCTGGAAGAGAGATACCTTTTAGGGTTGCTCCCTGCTGCCAGCACCGATGTGAGCCTTTCTGTGGGCACTGGGAAGTGAAGCCAGGGACCCTTCGGGAGACTGAAGAAAGCATGGACTCGCCACGTGCTCAGACACAGAATTCCGAATCGCACAAAATTCACAGGCTGAGATGTGCTAACTCCTAGATTAGAGCAAGTCACTAATGAAGTTAACCAAGAGCTAGTTAACTTTATCTGTTCCCCAGTCACCAACCAGATCTTTCTTCAGAGCAAATGCCCTGTACATGATGGCACAGGGGGCACCGGCTGAGCTGGGAACGAGGATCTCCTACGGGACTATGAGAAAATAAACTGCTCTGTGACAAGGAACAGGACCATGATGGGAGAATAGAAGCCCCCCATGCTGTTTTCTGTCTGACAGTTCAAATGCCCCGAGAGAGCCATGATCTCTGTGTAAAATGCCCGTTCAGAGAAGATTCTGTCAGGGCTGTGACTACATGCACTGGCTACAGGATCAGGCAGGCTGAAGTGTGATCCCTGGGTTCAAAACTGGTACAAGTTACCAAGCCCCGCAAGGCTCTAATCTCCATTCTGTAAGAAAAGAAAGGGGACGTACAGCTGTGTCCGGCAGGTACTGCAAAGATCTGCTATTAATATTCTGCGCCTGTCTAATGAAGGGTAACAATGTTACCATTTTTTCACACACAAGAAACCTATCACTGGCCAACCTTATAGTCCAATTTAAGAATCCTGCTTACCTAGCCCTACGTTGCCAAATATGAGTCTCTCTTTTAGGCATCTGGCCCATCAATGGACAGTTATACTGTATTATAATAATTTGATACTAATTGTTAAACCTGTATCTCCCCCTGCAGCTCAAGAAGTCTCAACTGTTTCTCCTGAGAGATGTTATTTTATTATGACTGTGAATGAACTGCAATGAAGGCCGATACGCTACCCAGGCAGTCACATTGTACAGCTCTTGACAAAAAAGCACACACTGTTAACGTACTGCAGAAGCTCCCAAAGTGTGGTCCGTCCGAGAGCAACATCAGCATCACCAGAAAGTTGTAAGAAATGCTGAGTCTTGGGTCCCAACAACTGTGTTTTAACAAACACTCGGCTGATTCTGATATCAATACGCAAAGTTTGGCCCACGAATAATGTTGGGATTAGGGGCACTGACACTCCACACAGTGAAAACTCCACACACACTGACTCCCCCAGAACTTAACTAGTTGTCCTTTAGGATCCATGGTGGACTGGTTCTAGGACTCCCCCGCCCCCTGGATACCAAAACCTGCAAATGCTCAAGTCCCTCATATAACATGGTGTGGAACAAGGCATATGGTTGGCCCCCCACATCTTTGGATTCCCAACAGTGGATCGAAAATGCTATTTTTAACCCGAGGTTTGGTGGAATCCACGATGTGAAATTCAGAGATACAAAAGGCGAACTACATAAAATCTGCCTACAGTTTAAACCCATGTTGTTCAAGGGTCTAGACTTCTGTTTGCACATAATTGAGAATTATATAAGACTTGAAACTCTTTAGCATAAGGGGAAATGGAGAAAATGGCTCTGTTAATAGAGTATATTTCCCAGGCAAATAGAAGTCAACCATAATATTGGAAATCTTAAGGTAATAAAAGATATTCAAAATTAACTTATTTCGAGAATATGCAACCTTGAGGGAATACATGGAAGTCTGAATGCTCCTCTGAAGTTGACCATCACAGAATCTAACCTAGGGTAGCTGAAGTCAAGTTTGCTGGTGGAAGAGAATTAACAGGTGTGCACGGCACCTACCCATGAGCACTGGGAACTTCAATGAGATTATCAGGTCAGTAAATAGAGGACAAGGAAGTCCAAAGAATCAATGCACACTTTGTAACTGAACTGCTATGACTAAACCACTCAATAAATGGGGGTTAATCATTTGGGGCATTTTCCCAAAGGTGGCATAGCTTCAGGGAGGATCTGTAGCTTCATTTCTGATAAAATTATAGTACTTAGCCACATGCCTATGTTTTTGGCGGGGGGATGCGGGAGAAGAGAATAACCCAGGAACCTTCAGAGACTCTATGAACAATTGTGGGTAGCTTCATTTTCCTGGAATGACCCAGAGCCTGTCCCTACAAAGCAGCCTGTGATCTCAACTGTACCTCATTTCCTCATACATCATGAGCTGTCATCCTAGAACTGGTAGCCTCACAAAGAAGACAAGGTGAGAACAGACTGAGGACAGAGGAACAGTGAAAACCAGTAGGGGCAGTGGGGATGCCAGCAAGCGCACTGGCACCACCAAGGAGGAGGTTTCCTGCAACTGCCCCCAGTTTTCTTTTTTTAATTTTTAAAAGATTTTACTATTTTTCAGAGAGGGGAAGGAAGAAAGGCAGAGAGGGAGGGAGACATCAATGTATGGTTGCCTTTCACCTGCCTCCAGCTAGGACCTGGCTGGAAACCTGGCTTGCAACTTGGTTACATGCCCTGGCTAGGGAATCGAACCAACGACCTTAGGGTTCACAGGCTGGCGCCCTATCCACTGTGCTACCAGCCAGGGCTGCCCCCAGTTTTAAATGGAATTCTCCCTGCAGTCAAAAGGGGTGATAGGAGGAAAAAAGAGAGGACCTTATTTTTCTGGTTGTTCCTTTGCTTGCTAAATAACTATATTACAAGAGTTGAACTTCTTGAGAGATCCTTCCAGAAAGAATTTTGCACAGAAGCCCTGCGCACCAAATTATCACACCCATTGCCACTGCCCAGTCTTGTTCTGCTACCACTCCCAAGTGTTTCTGAATCTCTGGAGCTGAGGATTAGGCCACAAAGAGGGCCATCACCCAGGGCTCAGTCCTAAGCCTTTTGCTCCTTCCTCTAATCTCTTTCTCAAAGATCTCATATTCTTCATTAAGTATTTTTCCTGCACAAGTAATCCCCAAACTTACATTTTTGGTCTGGACTTTCTCTAAGGCCCTTGATTCCTTAGTTTTTCCGCCTCCCTCTATGTGCCACTACATTCCATCATCAAGCACTAAAGTACAAGCCTGTCATTATCCTCTGCTCATATATCCTCCCCCTTTGGTCCATGCCACTGCCCGGGCCCTCACCATCTCCTACCGGCCTGATGACCTTTAACACCAAGCTGGACTTCCTGCCACTAGCCTCCACTCCATGCTTGACAATGGTGTCATATTTGTTTTCCTGAATCATCGTATGAATAACGCATTACTGTCTACTCAAAAATCACTAATGATGTTGTAGTGTCAAAACAAGGATGTCCAATTCCTTTGGCAAGACTTTCAAGACCCTGTGCACCAGTCCCTTTATCTGCAACCTTATCTCTGGCATCCTTTGCCCTAGGCATCTGATCTACCCACAAGGTCCCTAATATCACACCCATTTCCTGTCCACATGCGGTTCTCCTGGCAGATTCCCTTCCCCACTCCTCTCTTTAGTCGCCTCTACCCTTCCAGACCAGGTTGAGTCTCCTTTCATCCTTCAGACAGTATCTGTCCTGGTGATGGCTTCTTCCTCCAACTTCTGTAGAAGACACTGTCCCTAACTGTGCTTGGCCGCTGGGACATAGGAGATGTGCTCTCTTTTCTGCTGGTGGCAAGAGGTTTTCATCTATTGGGTTCCCTAGAACTCAAGGCCAACATTTTCAATTTCTGGCACCTAACACACCTGCCCCAGCCTAAGATACCCAAGTTTTGATGCCATCATGATTGCAGTTACTGAACAATGTGACCAGAAAACAGGAATTCAGGAAGTCCGTGTCTGCATTAGGTTTAGCACCAATAGGAATGCCATTGGTGAAGTGGGCTCCTGGGTCCATCAATTCTAGTGACTGTCTCTGAAAACAGTACACAGCTGACCTGGTGATTCAGGATTGTATCTTTTACTATCACACATGCCAGATCCCTAATGACTTGACACAATTTGGAAAACCAGGACATCATCCATTCCAAGTAAAAGGCATGACTAGAGTAAAGCCTGTGGAGCAAAACCCGTGAGGGAGCATAGAATTGCCTGTTCTGTGAAATGATTTTCTAACAGGACCCCCTGAAGGAATCGTGCCGGATGTCTCAGCTTTGCTCCCTCCATGACCAGCAGACCTGACCAAGGCTCCAGAGCCAGGGGAGCTTTACTTTTCTGCAGAGGCTGGACCTGGAAAGGAAAACACCTGCCTACCCCCTGAGGAAAGCAGCCTCACCAAGAGTATAGCAAATACCTAACTTTTCTCATGGAAGCAAGGCAGCAAAAAACCCAAAATGAGACCACAGGCAATGTTGAAGACAAAACAAAGACTCTGTGAACAAATCAAAGCAAATCTCCCAGGAACTATACTTTTACCATTGAGATTCCCAAAGGACTTAGGAAAGTACTCCTATTCTGGAATCAAAATGAAGAATTAGTATTAGTTCACCAAGAGGCTATTACCAATTTCAAATAGAAATAGCCAAAGTAATAAAGCCAGATATGTAGCTGGGTAATTGAGGTTAATGAAGAATAACCTACAAATGAAATGCTTACAACATGTAGGAATCTAGTCCAGAAGTCATCTACCTTGAGATCTGCTTTGTGGTCACATAACTGATAAAAATAAGGAATTTTCCCACAGGTCAATTTACTAAACTGCCACAAAATGGTATTGATGAGGGCAATTCTGGCACACTTTCATTTCTAAGAATTTTAGCTGCCAAGGCAATCTTTACAACAATAACCAGACTGTGTAGCCTGGCTTAGAAGGTCTTTCTGAGTCGGCGGGGTGACTCTCCGTGTCTCCCCACTTCCTGAGTGACCAGGAACTAATCTGCTAAACATGGGAAAAGGAGAACCCAATCTCGGACTTTCACTTGGGAGAGCACAGCTACCCTGAGAAGTCAACAATGAAGTGGCTGGCTAACCCTGCTATTTTTATTTATTTAAAAAAATTGATTGCAAGGTGAGAGACAGAAAAGAGCAAAAAGGTGAACTGAGGACATAACTAATAAGACGCAGCTCAAATGGCAGAGCAGCAGTGGGGGGTTCCTGGCCCCGTTTGTTATGTCGGTACCTGTGCAGTCTGGTCAAGGAGAACATGAACTTCGTAGCCCAAGAGCTCGAAGAGGGCAACCAGAGTGCTGTGGTCCACATCCCCTCCAGAGCGGAATTCCAGGTCTTTCTCTCCGGTGAAGTGCACGTTGCTCAGGACCAGGGCCAGGCCGCGGGGCCTAGACTGCAACTTATAGGCCTGAGGATGGAAGGCCAATCAGAGCGCGAGTTTCTCGAGGATAGAAACCATATCCCCCTGCCCCTGGAGACATTTCAAGAAATCAAAGACATCGTATTCTCCTGAACTCCAGCAGGTTAGGACTGAAACATGCCCACACAAGACATTCCCTCAGCAAAGACCTTCTAACTGACAAAGTAGGGAGGAAATGCATACGCAAACGAAATGCAGATGCCCAGGAAGAGCATCTCATTTCGCAACACTTTCGCTATTGCCATTGTGCCAGACTCACCAGCTGGAAGTGTGCTAGATAAAACTCGGGTGTGCAAGGCTTCACCTGGAGGCAGGGCGGGCCATCTCTGTTGTCTGGGGAGTGCTCCACAGTATCTGTGGCACAGAAAGCCAAAAAACTAGCACACAGTCTACCCGTCACTCCTAGTACTGCATAACTTCAGCCACCATTTGAACTGGGGTTTTTTAAATCATTTCTGGTCTTCCGAACTCCCCTAATTTGTAAAGGCCACGAGGGTAGAAACCTATTTACTTAGCCTGCATATAACTGGTGCTCAACTCATTGAATGACTGAATGAGATAGGAGAAAGTCTTGTTCTAATAACAGAGCAACTCAATCAGCACGCTAGTGGTCCATAATATAATCTATTCTCATTTTTTAAAAGCTCAGCTTTAGAGAGACAGGCCAACCACCTACAGGAATTTTTTACCTATACAGTTGCTCCAAAGGCCAATGACCATAAAAGCCTCATCTGTGATGGAAGGGAACTAGGCCTCACCAACACCCCATCTAAACTGCTCTGCTAGTCCCAAACAAATTCAGCAAGGAAACGGTTCCCAACATGAAGAAAGCAGGTGTCAGGTGTCATGCGAGGGCAGCCAGATACCAGTTAGAAAAGGGAAGTCAATTTGTGGGACCTGTTTTTTTTTTTTTTTTTTTTTAATTTTATTGTTGTTGTATTACATCCATCCCCTTTGTGGGACCTGTTTTGTCCCATCAGTTCTCACCTGCAGACAGGCGGAGCTGCTTGTGAGGTGGACAGGACTCAGACACCGGGTAAGACAGACCCACATCATAGTCACGGCTCAGCTGTAAGAGATTAGCACCCCCCAGGCCAGGTCTTAGGGAGATGATCCAGTCCAAATACAAAGATCTCGCCTCCCCTATTTCAGAAATTCTTTTCCCACCAAACAAACCCTTCCCAACACACCACACGCCTAGGGCTCCGTACCGATGGGAGTACATGCTGAAGACCAGAGAGGGCTGAGAGAAGCAGATCCTCCAGGTGACCCTGCTTGGTCTCCCTCAGGGCCACACAGAATGCATCAAATGCCTGGGGGCCCCTCTTGGGCAATAAGTTGAGGAGTTCCACATTCTGGCTGAAACTGCCCACTTTGGCCTACAATGCAAGAATAAAACATACAATCCTATTTACTTATCTAGCTAGAATTCCATTTCTCCAGGTGAGCTTCCAAATAAGTTATCATCCATCTCAAGAACTCCTCTCCTTAAAAACAGTATGGGTAAATTCCTTCCCATTATTCTTAAATCGTTTACCTTTTTCTGTCACATGCTCTAGGCTAGGAGGGCATTATTTCCTTAGTAGGGTGTTGCATACTTTTCACACATTACCAAGCTCTGTTCCTCCTTCTACAACCAATTTACTAGGCCTTTCCCGTTCCCCTCCAGATACCTGAATATGCTCCCTCATTTCCAAGGTGATGATGTCTTTCTCCAGGAGATGCTCCAACAGTTCGCTTAGCAACAGCTGCTTGGCCAGCACCACTCGGTTCTTCTTGAGAACTTCCTGGTGATCAGGGTGCATGCCGCACCCCCCCAATACCCTGGTGATACAAGGCAGTGAGAAAGGCAGTCAGGTGCAGGAGATGTGGCCCAGAATAGGGGCGTGGAAGAGGTGGGGGTAGGAAGAAGAAAGGGTATAGGGCTTACAATAACCAAGAGTCAGCACATTTTATCGAATCCAGTTAAAGTCAAACAAGTACGAAGGCATAATACACTAAGCACAAGGAAATGATGTACGTTTACAGTGTGTTCAATGGAGAACATCATCTGAGACAAATGGTCAGTCTGGGGGAGGGGAACAGCAATAGAAACACACACAAGCTCATATGTACTTCTAAAAAGGGATATATTCCTCCAACACACCAATTCCAACCGAGAGATTATTCCAGAAAACACTTTACACTGCTTTCTTTAGGCTGCTGGAAGTGATGTAAGTTTTAAATGATCAGAATTCTCTAAGAATTGGTAAGTAGAAAGTATGACAGAAAGTCACAGTCGATAAATACCGATGATGGACACAATCACCATAATTTGAAATCACTTAAGAGTTAATGCACATAAAGACTATAAATCATTCTGGTACTTCAGTTTACTCGAGATGTCTTCATTTCAAGTCGTTTTCAGTTTTGCTATTGGTTTGGAAAGAGATTAGCTTCTGTTTATGATCTAAAAGAATCCCATTTCAATGTCTAACATTTACGTGCCTAGTTTATGTAAATCTAGAGCTTGCCAGCCAGTTTAGTCAGTTTCCAAATATATAACAACAGAATGGGCCTGTTGGCAGCAAGAAAGGGATATGGTAATAGCTTCTGTTTACAACTTAAAACCCTATAGAAAGATCCACCCTAATTTCAAAGATGTTAAAATGTGCATCTTAAGAGTCAGTGAAATGTCATGAGTTTATAGGATGTACATGGCTTAACTCTAGGCCAGAGATTCGTAGTTGGAGGAGAGAAAAGCAGTTTTGGAGCAGCTGAGTGACCAGAGAAGACAGCAGGTGGGACCCTAAGGCCGGGGAAGTGGTCAGGGAAACATTCCCAGCGCTGGAAGCCACCAACTTCGGTTCAAGTCTGGTTTTGGCACAGTGATATTTGGAATTCCATTTTAATTTGTTTCTTGAAATACTCCTGTTACCACAAACTTTCAGTAAGAACAGTCCAGAAGCATTAAAACCTCCATTTAGGAATCATCTTGGAAAACACAGAAAGCAGTAGCAATGACAATATATGTGAATTCTGGTAAAAGTTAAGTGTCACTAGGCCAACTGCAAGATAGCATCACATGCAGCTGGTCATCTGGCTATTCCCTAAGGACACATACCAATGGCAGGGCAGGTTGACCCAGGTTTCCCTTCACTGACCAGCATTTTCTCCTTTAAACTTTCTCCCTTGTGCAGGCAGGTTCCAGCGGGCTGTCCCAGTTGCCTTCAACTATGCACAAAGCTAAGAGATTAAACTTGTTCTGATTTGAAAAAAGTGCCATTTTCCTGTCTACCCAGTGATGAAATGTTACTCTATGCCAGGCCTTGGGGTGTCAACAGATATTTCTGAGGATAAAAGTCTAAGGACTAATTTTAAAATGAAAACATTCAGCCCTGGCTGGTGGCTCAGTGGATAAGGCGCTGGCCTGCGAACCAAAGGTCGTTGGTTCAATTCCCAGCCAGGGCACATAACCAGGTTGCAAGCCAGGTCTCCAGCCAGGTCCATAGCTGCAGGCAGGTGAAAGGCAACCATACATGGGTGTCTCTCTCCCTTACCTTCTAAGAATAATAAATTTAAAAAAAAAGAAAAAAAAAGAAAGATATTCCACTTGTGTCATCCGTTTTCAATTGTACGTAGAGTAAGTACCCTGGTAATCTAGTTTTAAAGGGCACCAGGGCTTCCCTTCAGTTGAATTGTATCCCCACTGTCACTGCAAAAGACTGTTGTTGTTTACAGTTGGTTTCAACAGCCATTTTCTTGGGAGAAGAGTTTGAGTGTAAGGTCATTCATAAAAGGCTTTGCAGCACTCACTTTAGTTTGTGCCCACTGCTGTTACCTTCTGATGAACAAAAACCTAAAACATGCAAACCAAAAAAAAACAAGTATCCCCTCCCTAGGGACCCACTACACCCCTCTCTCCAGTCCTCTCTGCCCACCTGGCTCCTGTTTCCTCTGGCCGGCCCTTCAAATGCCTATACAATGCATATCTATTAAGAAGCCCCCCTGAGGGAACCTGTCCCTGGTCTGTCTCATCCACACCCACAATTCACTAACAGACTCCCGGACCTTCGCTCTTTCAAGTTCCAGGCTTGAATTTTCAATCAGAAACTCGGTGGGTTTAATCCGAAGCATCATCTGTATTCCGTACTCTGTAGAATCTCCAAGGTGGCCTTTCCCAAAGTCACTACCACTACCTAGACCTTGAGGACACACCTGCAAGGCCAGGAAGGAAGGAGTGCATGCATAAAGGGGCACAAAGGGAGTCTTCCAGTCTTCATTCTGCGTCTTCCTGCGGGTTCCGGTCCTGAAGTCCTACATTAATCTTCTGGGTCTGGACCAGGAGGCATCGATGTTATCCTGGGTGATGTCTGCCATTAAATGACAGACCGGGAGCATGCGGAACCTCCCTGTCCTTTCAAGGTACTCACCCCACAAAACCTGTGCTACTTAGAAAATCTGGTCATTATACCCCAAGCAATATGGCTCGTGACAAAGTCTATCCAAATCAAGTGCACATCAGGCAGGACGTCGGCGTCTGCTGGTCTCATCGGTTAAGGGAACAGGTTATAGTTGCTCAGAAGGGAAGCAGGGACAGGAAAGAGCCTCATAAAGACTTAAAAGACGGAGACTCTTTCAGAGAAGCCGAGATTTTGCAGGATTGGAAAGAGCTCGCCTTGTTCAAAGTCCTCCTAGGTTGGACGCATCGAGGCTGGGGAAGATGAGGGCAAGTCCGAGACGTGCGCCCCTCGGGGCGCCGCCCGGATGCCCACCCTTGGCAGGAAGCACGCACAAGGCTCCTTCTAGGGGCTCCAAGGTCGGGGGCGCGCCAGAGCCACACGCCTGGGCCCCGCTGAGGACCCCTGGGGTCTTCCCTGACTCACCTGCGTCCCCTGTCAGCGGTCATTAGCCCCTTTAGGGGCAGCGCGGGCCGAGAGCCCGCGATCGGCGTCGCCATTTCTCGCTTTTCCCGGGCTGGGAGCGCACCGCCCACGACCGAAACAAACCAAACGCCAGCACGTCCTCAGCATCCCGCCCCGGAGGGCGGCCGCCAACGCGCCTGCGCCCTGCCTCTCTTGGCAACACCCCCCGCGCCAGGCCCCTCGCCCCGCCCACCGGCGGCACGCGCGCAGGCGCAGAGCCGTGCGGCCGACACACCGTCCAATGGAGCGAGAGCGCGCTCGGCGGAAAGGGAAGGGGCGGGAAAGAGCGAGGAGCCGCGCCCGCCCTACGCGGGCGTGCGATTGGTCCTGGGTTCCCGCGAAAATCTTGGCTCCCGCCCCCGCACCGCCCCCTCCACCTTCCTGGCCTTTTGCAAAAACCGCGCCGAGACGGGTGCGGCCGACTTTTTGCTTTATTGAGATGTCCGGGCCAGGATAAGGAAGCGGAGAGCCCAAGGCGGCACCCGCCGGGTCCCCGCGCAAAGTCTGGAGCCCCGAGTGGGAAGCGCACCCCAGGGAAGGTGATTGAGCCCCTCCCAGTGGCTGGAACTCACACCGCAGTTGCAGCACGATTTCAGACTGTGGTGTTGGGGTCTGAGGAAGCAGGGCCGGGGGTGCGAGTGAAGGGGTGAGGCTGACGCGATTACAGTCAGGGCAGGTGATGCCACGCTTCGCACCGGATGACTCAGGATAATCCTTAGAAAGCTCACGCTTTATTCCTCTGACCCACCTATCCACCCTATCCACGGTTCTCAAAGCAGGAAGGCCCTAGCCCTGGGGCAGGTTTACTCTCCTGCTTCCCTATGGGATGGGGACCCCTGGTTAGGCACCGCGCCCCAGCCCCACTGCTTCCCACGTGGAGCCGAGGCCATCAGAGCTTTGATTCGCTTTGCTCCTGTGGGGGGCTGGCGCAGTCCGCCCACCCTGTCTGCAGGCACAGCTGCGCCCCCATTCTGTCTGCACGGAGCCTCACACCCCTCGCCAGCAGTTGTCCAAGACAGGCAGAGGGATGTGCGGATGCCCCCCCTACCTTGCTTTGGGAGCCCGAGACCAGAGTTTAAGCTATTTCTATGCTATTTACTAGTACTGTGCCCCTGTGCAAATACATTTCTCTGATCCTTGGAACCCTCAAATGAGGGTACTACTACCTCAGGAGGCTGGAAAGCATACGCGATCTAATAGAAGCAAAGCACCCGGGACAGAAGCAACATAACTAACTGTCCCTCCGATGTTGGTTCTTTTCTTCCTTATGCAGATTCTCTGGATCACCGCCTCATCTCACCCTCAGTCATGAGGGTCCCATTTTCTCTGGAAATAGGGAACATGGGTAAGGCTTCTGAAGGTTGCCTGGCAATTCAAATTGTGCCACTTACATCTCAGCTGGGAAGGGCTTACCCTCGCCTGACTCCCCGCTGTGTCAAAGCCCTGGTTCATGAAGCCCTAGTTCCTGAGCGTCCCAGGCACTGGGAAACGAGGTCAAAGGAGTGAATGGGTCTGGTGCGGAGAGGTGCTATATCCTAGGGAAGTCCGTTAGGGGGGTGTCCAGTTGTTTTCGTAGAAAACATTCTCATCATCCTGGTGACCAACGCTGACATCGTAGTCAGGGGGTGGCGTAAGAGGCTCCAATTTGGGGAGCATGTCCAAGCTCTGCAGATCGGGAGCAGTGGACACCAGTCTTGAGCCGCGAAGCCGAAGGCTGATCCGAGCCCTTGCAGGGCTTTCTGGGGTCATCGATCCCTCTGAACCCACTCGCCTTTCCACTCCAGCCCTCCTGGAACCCTGAGAATGGCAAGGCTGACCCTCTACATGTTCTGGGGGGATGACAACACTGCTGTAGGGAGGTGGTTGATCCAACTCTCGGGGACAGCACTGTGATTCCAACACGATGGCCTCTCCATAAGCTGGCACCTCAAAGGCTTCGTTGTCCCTGAGGGAGGAGAAATAAGGTCCTTGGTGGCTTCTTGTAAGGAACCTCTTTCCCCTTTTCTGACCCCTCCGTAAGCCCCTGACCCCTCCTCTCACTGATATGGGTGGCAGAGGTGGAAAGCAGAGCCTGTATGTCTGAGAGACTAGAGACGCAAGGGGACAGTGGGGACAGTATGCCTTCCATTTGCAGCATCACCCTTGACTCACCGTGGGTTGCCTGAGGGCCCTGGGCTGTCCGGAGTCATTGATTGGAACACCCATTCCAGAAAACAGGCCAGGAGGCAGACAAACAAGAAGAAGCCGCCCAAGGTCAGAAAGAAATAAGCAACAGGGGCAATGTTCGGCTGTAAGCCCAGCAAAGGCAGCCCCAGGAGGAAGGAGGCGAAGCCCAGGTAGAGAAGTGGCTTCTCCAGTCTCTCCCACAACTGGCTTGGCACCATGGCCCCTCCCTAGGCTCCTGCAAAAAGATATGCAGCTGTTGTGTCTAAAGTAGCCAATGGCTTCCTGGCTGGGTCAGATTCCAAAGTAACCGTGTTAGACACCTGTGGGGGTGGGGGGTGGGGGGGTGGTTTCAGGTTCTTTTCGATCTCAAATCAAATAAGTAGCCAAAATAAATGATCAGGAGTGAATGTTCAGGTTCTGTAATTCTCTACAGGTTCGCACTGTTGTCCCTGGGGGCCAGCATGTGTGGAATAAGCCAGGACACCTGCCCGAGAGTTCGATTCCGTCATCACGCCAGTTCACTGTGTCACGGCTCAGCCTGCCTTCCTTTTCCCTTCTTCCCTGGGTTCTCCCTTCCAGCTCTGCCATTCCAATTCCAGGATCCAGTCTTACATGCGCCCCGGGGCCTTGGGGTCCAGTGGCATCTCTAGAGGCCAGGGGATGGGGCAGGCCCTGTGCCTTTATTATTGCTCACACTGGACCTCCACCCCCGTCCCCAGTTTCCCAGTCAGGGGCCCTCAGTAAGACCCTCTCTATTGGGATGAGTACCGGGAAAGGAGCACCACTTACCCCATGTCTGACCCCATCTTCCCATTTCCTCCAGTCAGCCTAGGCTCTGGTTGGAGGAAAAAAATGCATGGAGACATAACATAGCTGCAGGTCCACAGGTCCAAGAGAGAGAGAACCTTACAAGTAAAGGCCTAGGGCCATGGGCAGAAGCCAGTAACTCCTGATACTCTACACCCCACATCTGCAAGAGTCCTCCCCACTCTGCCCACTGGAACTCAGTCAACTCAGATTTGTAGTTTCTTGCCTGGACTTACCACAGGGGCTGGGAGGTTGGCTGGGAGACTTCTTTCCTTTGCAACACAGCAGCAGCGCAGAGGTGGCAGAATCCCAAATGCAGCCTGTCAGGCGTGCACTAAACTCGCTCACTCGTTCATCACAGCAAGGGCACAAGGACTTTGCACAGGGGCCAGACCCCCTCCTTGCACCCCTGCCCCAATCCCAGGACCCTCCCGCCACCTCTCACCAGCCTCAGGAGCTCCTGCCTCCCCTGTCTGGACCAGACTCCAAAGAAAGTAGGTTGTGGGGGAAGCGGGAGATGGGGAGGAGGTGGAGCCCACTGGCCACTCCCTCTTCAGGCTCCAGTCCCTGCCAGGCTTCATTTCCCCTTTTCTCCATAGGGCTGACCTATCTACAGCCCCACCTTGATTTTTTCCCTCACTCCATTAGCCCTCTACAGTGTCTTCCCCACCCCAGTGAGCTTTGTACTTGGGACCAGAGTTAAACTCACCTGTCTTGACCCCTTCTCAATACACATTCCGCTCAGAGCAGGTCACCTTCTATGTAGGGAACACTTATTGTGCCCGGGGCAGAGGTCAGGGTCTGTTCCATCTCTGTGATCACACAGCGCTTTGCAGACTGCAAGCTCTGCTGTGGGTCGGAATGGTGCGTTCTGCTTCCAGTGCCGCTGTACCTTGTCTGGGAGCTCCCTGTTTTCTGCAGACCTGTAAGACGAGTTTGTGTGTTGGCTTCTGGGCACGGGTGATACTGACCTGTTGGCGCAGACTGGTGACTTCTAAAGCCATCTAGCTCCTCAGTGATGCCTGCTGTGGAAGCTGCCTCCTCTGTAACCCGGCATTCCTTCCTGCCCCCGTCCCGGCCTTTACCTGTTGACGTAGTAATCGTCTGTTTAGACACCTTTCCTCCACGGTGAGCCACTCCTGGTGAGTGATTAGTTTCCATCGTCTCTGAATCCTTGCAACCACCTCGGGTCCTGGCACAAAGCAGGTGCTCACCCGACATAGCTGAGTACTTTCATTAGAAGTCCTCTGTTTGACCCGATCTCACCCCACGCTGGAGATCTGGGACCTGCTCTTTCCAGTCATGAGTCAGGCAGTAAATCGGGGTGAGGCAGGTGCTGGGAGGTGCACAGTGACTAGAGGCACACTTTGTCCTTGAGACTCAGAGATGGATAGACGAGGCTGGATGCTGGGCCTTCAGAGAGTTACCACTGGACAGATGGAGGGGAGTGGCAGATAACAGGGCACAGATGTGGTCCCAAGAACAGTCTTGGGGCGCAGCCTGAGCTGTGGTAGCAGATGGTGTAGGTGTGCGTGTGACGGAGAGAGAAAAAGGAGAAGGAGACAGAAGGAGATGGAGAAGAAGAGAAAGGAGGGAGGAAGGAGGAGGAGGAGGAGAAAGGAAGAAGGGTGTTCCAGGAGTGGTATGGCTGATCAGCATGAGTCTCTGTCCCAGACGGGTAGAGAGGGTAAGGGAGGAGATGTAACTGGAAGGCAGTGGTTGCGTCAACAAGGTGTGTCTCTATAGGCAGTGGGAAGAGGGCTGCTTATTTTGCTTCCACCAAGTTCCTTCCTCTTCAGCTCACATGGGAAAAGTGCGGATGGGGTCAGAATTTCAATCTACAGTTAATAGATTAATAGGAGGAAATGGGCCAACAGCCGTGGTATGTATAAGTGTAGATGTAAAAACGTCCAAACTTATAGAGAATTTTAAAAAAAGTTTATTTGAGCCCACACTGACAATTGCTGGGAAGCAAGATCTAAAATTCTCTGGAGAATGACAGTTTTGCAGTTTCTTTTAAGCATTTGGAATTAAGGAGGGGAGGAACTTGAGGAAGGTTACATGAAGAAAGCAGGGCAGGTAGGGATCTGGTTACAGGAGCGGTCAGTTGCTGTGCTGTTTTCAGGGAGGTTATTGTCTCCACGGGGCATTGCTTCTGGTATTTCGAAGGTGTGTTTAACCTAGATGCACCTGGACTGGTTTCCGAGCCTGTCTCTAAAGAAAAAGTGGGGCATGACGACCCACTGTGACCTGCCCAGTTAGGAATTTATGACCCTATCAACTTGTGAGGTTGCTTTCCATAGGACCCCTTTTTCATCCACATCTTGTAATGTGTAAATTTTCCTTCATTTTTGATTCTTTCCTCCTGTTGAATTCCAGGAAAGGTCATTATGGTGACAAGCAACGTGCAAGTTTTTATTGCCCTGAATACTCATGGCCAAATTGCTTCCCAAAGTTCTAACTTTTTTTTTTTTCTTTACCAATTTAGCCCCCTTAGCAAAATAGGAATGCAGCACTTAGTTCAATAGCCAGGCCAATTTCTACCTGCCTTCCTCATGTGTGAGGCGATGGTGAAGAGGGGTGGGAGGACAGGAAAGGGGGAGAAGCAGAGACCATTGACTGACTTCCAGTGAGGGGTAATGGAGGGAGGTCTCGTACTGAGTGCTCCTCTAAGCCTTTACGTTTCCATCATTTTGCGTTTCTGAATGTGGGTCTGCTTTGGACTTGTAGGCAACATCTGTCTGTGCAGTATTTTGTGTGTACTGCTCATTGTGCTAAATATTATACTTTACGCACATTAAGTCACTTAAAATACATGTAGTTTAGTAAGAGATACTGTTATTATGTCCTTTTTATGAGGTCAGAAACTTGAGGAAAGTCAAGGGTTAAGATTTGAACCTGCAGCCCCAGTCCAGAAGCCTGGCTCTGAACCACTTTGTAAGCCAGCTCTAGACACCTTTTTTGGCTGCCTACAAAATGGTAATTCAACAATATGCCTATGGTAGTTTAAGATCGTTATTCTAGTCTTTCCTGGAGAAGTGATTAGAGCCTATTTCCCCATCGTTTGGAGTCTTAAGAAAAGTCTGGTTTTCAGACAGCAAAGGCAGTAAAAGAGAATGTTGGAAAATGAAATAATGTTATCAGCCTATAGGCCAAGACTGGGAGATTAATATCCCAGGCTCTGTATCAGGATTCTTATCTTTTATGGGACTGACTGTGAAAGATAATACTTTCAACTGAACAGCTCTGGAAGCCCAACGTGCGGATGCCTTCTTCTAAAAGGGTGTTAGTTCCCTGGCCGGTGTGGCCCTGTTGGTTGGAGCGTGTACAAGTATTGAGAACACTTTCTCTCCGTCTTTAAATAAAAATGATTTGCACCTTCTAATCTGAAACGCTGTGGCATTGGGACTGAATCTCTTATTGGTCCACTGGGCGCAGGTGCCACTGCACTCGCCCCTGACTCGCCAGCTCTCTTGAGGCTGAGCACGTCCCCCTCAGCGGGAAGCCCCTGTGGCAAGTCAGGGGCTTGATCCTTACCACGTTTACCCACTTCCGACTTTGCGTTCACCGAAAGGATGAGCTTGTCAACTTGAGGAGGATGCGCGTTTTCTAATCCAAGCATCTTCGGCGCACCTTTCCCCCAATATGGATGTCTTTTCATACTTTGTATTCTGGTGACAACATGCAGTTGGTGGGGTTGCTGTGGATTCCCCACCAGATTTTGCATGATCTGCAGGTGAAGGCTGAAACACTTTATCCGGAATTCTGGACTTGGTAAATTTGTGATAACTCCAGTCTGTACAAAGGAGAGTCTCCAGACCTTATGTCATGGTTTGCTGTCTGCCCAGGGGCCTCTGAATAATTGAGCGCCAAATCCTGGCCACAAGCGTGGTGTGAATGTCTCCTGCAGAGGCAGCCATTGCTACCTTTTGTTCAGCCTGGTTGTACCCGCTGACCAATACACTTTTTATTATTCACTTGCTTTGGGCAACCCTCTGAGGTGTATACAGTAGGTCCCACAGGAATCTGACTCTCAAGGAGCTTGCTTACCTCCCAGAAGAGGAGAGACACGTACGTGTATAACTAACTAACTGTAAGACAAGGTACAAAGTGACACATGCTGTGAGCAAGGTACGAAGGGCTGCTGGGGTTCAGAGGAGGGACTGGGTGCTGAGAAGGGTGGGGATCAGGGTTGCATCATGGGTAAGGAGTGCGGTTTGTTTGTACTCCTTCACACAGCTCATTACTGGCCATGGAGGAGGCAATAAATACTTGTTGTGTCACTTATTGGTAATTAATGAATACTTACTGATTTAACGATTCATGACCTTTTGATCCCTTAATCCTTCCCTCAATTGCCTCTTTCTGACCCTGCCCCCATCTTTCCCAGTCTTTTCCAATCTGGTATCAGCTAGAGCCGGCCATGGCCTTCAACATGGCTTGGCCAAAGAGGGTCTGCTCCAAGACAAGGGTTTTAGTTTTCCCCACTCCTCTGTAGAGACATGGAAGGGACTCCGTAGGTCATGAGACAAACCAGGAGCAGCAGTCCAATTGGTTCCCAGCCCCCAATCCTCTTTTACCCTGGAGTCCACTGGCTACCTCTTGCTGTGTCTGCCTTCGCTTGTTCTTGGGAATTGTAGCTGTGATTCCCCTGGGAAGGACAGTGATGAATAATGGCCCCAACTCTTCCATTTGGATTCTTCCTCATTCTCTGAACTTCCCTGTCTCCCCAGCTGCATGGTTTCCTGGAGGATTCATTAAACTTTTCTACTGAGTGCTTCATCTGCCTCTCCTTTGGCCTTATCTCCTTTTTTTTAATAAAGATTTTATTTCTTTATTTTTTAGAAAGAGGGGAAGGGAGAGAGGCAGAGAGGGAGAGAGACATCAATGTATGGTTGTGTTTCACCTGCCTCCAGCCACAGACCTGACTGGAGACCTGGTTTGCAACCTGGTTATGTGCCCTGGCTGGGGAATCGAACCTGCAACCTTTGGGTTCACAGGCCGGCGCCTTAACCACTGTGCTACCAGCCAGGGCCCCCCTTTTTTTTTTTTTTCTTTTTTGCTATCTCCATCCCTTTCCCCCTTCTCTCTCTCACTCACTTTTTTTCCTTTTCCTTCTGTTCATTTGATAACTACTTATTCAGCACATATTATGTGCTTACAGGATCCACTACAGCTGCATACTAATTTGTGGGGTCCAGTGAAATGAAAATGAAGGGCCCTCTGGTTCACAATTATGAAGGATTTCAAAACAGCAAAAGCAGGGCTTTAAACTGGTTGTCAAGTCCTATTTGAGTGCCTAGGTTACAAGTCCTTGAAGGCGACCTTGTGTGCATAGTACTTGGGGGTTATAGTGAAAAGATGTACTCACATAGACTTATACTTTATGACATTACCTTTTAAAAACACTTTTACTGATTGAGTGCTGAACTGCAAACCAAAGGGTTGCTGATTCGATTCCCAGTTGGGGCACATCTTTGGGCTGCCGGTCAGGTCCTCAAATAGGGGTGCGTGAGAGGCAACCACACATTGATATTTCTCTCCTTCCCTCCTTTTCCCTCTCTCTAAAAATGGATAAATAAAGTCTTAAAAAATGAACAAAAACATTTTTATCCTGGAACTACCCAAGGCAAATAAAAAGAGGAGAACAGCGTAATGAGCTCCCTCAGTACCCATCAGGGCAACTGTCATCAATGTTTCGCCGCTCTTGTTTCATTTATTCCTTCCACCCCTCCTGTCTTTTAAAAGGCATCCTGCCACCTCTACCCTAAATCTTTCAGAATGTAATTCCAACCAATGAGAACTTTTTTTGTCTGTGTATGGCCATCCTGCCATTACCACACCTAATGAAATTAATATTAATTCCTTAACATCACTTAATACCCACACCCATGTTATTTCCCCCACGACTGTCTCTAAGATGTGTTCTTACAGTTTAACTATTCTTTTAAAAGTTCTAATTAAAGCCCAATATGGACATTTATCAAAACAATCCAATTAGAAAACCAGCAAAAGCCTCGATAGATGTTCCCCGAAGAAGAGATACAGATGACAATTAAACACATAAAAAGATGTTCAACATTGTTAGCCCTGAGGGAAAGCAAATTAAAATCACAACAGATGTTACGGAAACCCTATCAGAAAGGTGAAAATAAAAAATAGTAATAACACCAAATGCTGGTGAGGATGTAGAGAAACTGGATCTCTCATGCCTTACTGGTGAGGAGGTAAAATGGCACAGCCAATCTATAAAAGTATGGCAGTTTCTTATAAAACAAGAGATGGACCTATCATATGGCCCAGCAATTGTACCCATGGGCACTTACCCCAGAGAAATGAAAACTTACGTGCTCACAAAACCTTGTACCCGGCTGTTCATAGAAGCTTTGTTCGTAGTAGCCCCAAACTGGAAACCACCTAAATGTCCTCCAGCAGATCAAACAAACTGGCACATTCATACCATGAAAAACATGAAAAAGTACTCAGCAATAAATGGAAACAAACTACAACACATGGAACACCTTGGGTGGACCTCCCGGGACTCATGCTGAGTGTAAGTGAGCCCACTGAATTCTGTTTCCTCAGCACCCATGAAAGCAAGACCCCGTGAAGAACAGATTGGTGCTTGCCAGGGCATGAGGGAAGTAGGGAGGAAGGGAGGCAGCTGTAGCTATAAAAGGGTAGCATGAAAAATTCTAATGCAGGAAATGTTCTGTATCTTGACTGGGGTGGTGGTCACATGAGTGTCCAGGTGATAAAATTAGTGGGAACTAAATGCAGACACACACATAAGTTCATGGGAATCTGTATAAAATCTGAGGAAGGATGGTGATGGGATCCATCCAAGCCAGTTTCCTTGTCATGTTATTTATCGCACTATAGTTATGCAGGATATAATAACTAGGGAAACTGAGGAAGGTGTATAGTATCTCTCTGTATTGTTGACCTTTGCATGTTAATGAATGTGGACACTTTTGGGAGGATACTCACACCTGAAGAATAGGACTAGGAGTGGGGGTGGGGGGACACTTCACTTTTCACTTGGCACCTGGCTTTGTTCTGTTTGTTAACCACATGCGTTCAATACAGTCAATACCTTCTGTTGTTGTCAATTGCCACTTGCATATACGTGGGTTCCATAAAGAAAAAATCACGTCTAGGAATTTTACCTAAGTCGGCTGTGTTTTGGTAAGCTTGGAATTTAAATTACAATGCAAGAAAGTGGTCACTATTGAATTCTGGGACTTGACATAATTGCAGATTTTATATTACAATTGTTGGTCAGAAGGAGAGGTGAGGAAGAAACTAAGTATAAAACTCTGTTTGCCCTGGCTGGTGTGGCTCAATGGATTGGCACTGGTTTGTGAACACAAAGATCGCTGGTTGGATTCCCCAGTCAGGGCACATAACCAAGTTGCAAGCCAGGTCTCCTCTAGCCAGGTCCATAGCTGGAGGCAACCATACATTGATGCTTCTCTCCCATTCTTCCTTCCCTTCTCTCAGAAAATAATAAATTTAAAAAATCTTAAAAAAAATTTATTTCCTTCATCATCACTACTAAGCACCATTAACTGAGGGAGTTTTCTTTTGGACAAGATGTCTTCATCCTCTGAACTTTCTCCAGCTTTATTTTGACTTCTATCCTGTTCTTCTTGCAAAAACCTGTTATTTTAGTCCCAGATGGCATGGCTCAGTGGATTGGCACTGGCCTACAAAACCAAAGGTTGTTGGTTTGATTCCCAGTCAGGGCACATAACCAGATTGCAAGCCAGGTCTCCAGCCAGGTCCACGGCTGGAGGCAGGTGAAAGGCAACCTTACATTGATGCTCCTCTCCCTTTCTTCCTCCCTCCCTGCTCTTGTCTTTGGAAATAATGAATAAAATTAAAAAACACAAAACCTGTTATTTTAGATTGCTTGCTTTTTTTAGATGAGAGATCTTTATAAATTTCATTAATATCAAATGTTTTGCTTTTTTTGTTGTTGTATTACATTCATTCCCCCCCTCTCCTTCCTCACCCTCCCCATCCCCACTCCCATAGTCAATCCTGCATGTTGTCCATGTCCATGGGTCATCCATGCTAGTTCCTTGACTAAACTATTCCCCTTCTTTGCCTCTTTCTCCCCCTCTCCCCTCCCCTCTGCACACTGAAAGTCTGTTATTTGTTTCCATGCCTCTAGTTTTGTATTTTTTGCTCTCAAAACCTCTTATTATGCTCCGTGTTGTTCAGGGATTTCTCTAATTCTCAAACCGTGTTAGAATGAAACCATGTTCTAGGATGCCATGTTGTTCTTAAATTATGTTATAGAAGTGCTATGTTACACAGGGGTTACCTGTACATAGTCTCATCTTTTTCCCAATCATTATCATATCCTAAGATTTCCAATGCTCTTTTATACTTCCTCAGACATACTGTTTTGGATGGCTATGAAACATTACATCTTAGATATCCGACAATTTATTCAAGTGTCCTCCTACTGTTATTTTTAAGTTATTTGATGTCACAAATGATGCTGAGACAAGTATCTCATGAAATCTGCTATGAAAAGAGAGAGTGCTCATTTGGAGGGGTACTCCTGGTAAGGAAGACCTGGAATCCTGGAATATGCTGGAATCATGGAAAGGGGCAGGGAGGAGGAAGACAGACCATGATCGGGGACAAGAGGGGACAGTAGGATATGAGATGAGAAAGAGGCAGAGGGAAGGGAAAATGGAGCCAAGTCATCGTGGGCTCCACACCTGCTTCCCACCAGGTGTCCACGTGCAGCTTCTAAATGAAGGACCCGGTTAAACTATCGGGTGCAAGCCCTGGCTCCCTTCTAGCCTTCACTCCCACGGGCCTAGGTTCCAGCCGTGTCTCAGACTCCGTGGCTGGTCAGAAGATAGTAAATGCCAAACTGCGTAATTGCAAAATCCATCTGGCTTAGTCTGCTATCCCTGACAGGGAGCCCTGGGGAGGTTCTGTGGAAGAAAAAGAGGGACCGTTTCCCTCTTCTTCCACACTAGCCGCCCGGGGCGGGCCGGCCATGGGCAACCTGGGCAGAGCCAGTCCTCTGCAGCACCTGGAGTAGACAGGATGTGACAGAACGAACGAGAACATGCAGATGCCACAGAAGACCCAGAGACACTGCATCTAAGGGCGTTAGGTTTATTTTGGGGGAGGCAGAGCTTGGGGCTCTCGAAAGGCACCTGTGAGGCACAGGAACAAGAGCAGCAGAGAGAGGCACCCAGATGGTGCATCCAGCCAGGGCCATGGCGCAGCCTCATCCCAGCGCCCCTCGGTGGGGCAGGGTGAGCGGATGGCTTCACTCCCTCCAGGCATTCCTAAAGTCTGGCACTCGCAGCCGGAGGCACAGGGCCCATCCATTTCTCTCCTGAAGGGAGAAGATCACGCAAGTCGAAGGTGGACTCCACAGTCCCCCAGGGCTTCTCTCAGGAGAGCTGTTCTTGGCTTCCAGATACAGGCGGCCCCTCCCTATTGGACCTCAAGCACCCTGGGTTTGGAGAAGGCTTCATTGTTAGAAACGCCTAGAATCCTTTTTGCTCTGCATCTGTCCTTCTGGTCAGTGATATGTCAGTGGGACAGGGGTCAAGGCCAGCTCAGTGGGCACCACTTACCCAGCAGGTGTGCCAGCAACTCCATCCGGTCACAGCCAAAGAGCATGTGCGTTTGGCCATCCAAGTGGGCCACAGTGACAGGCAGCCCGAAGGCCTAGGGAGGGCAGCACAAGCGCAGGAAGGGAGGTGTTTATCGGGCCGGGGTTGAAGGCTACGAGGCAGCACTGACATGAGGCCACCGAAGCAAACAAGCCAGAGGTGACGATGGATAAGGGACTCCAGGGTTCCAAGGAGGTTTCTAACTCTCAGATGCTCCGTCTTCTACCATCATCTCTTTCCTCTTTTCCTTTTATTGGGCTCAGTGGCAGGAAGGTTGTGTGGGAGGGCTACAGAGGACTCATGCAGGGAGCAGCTTTTGGACACGGGTGTGGAATGGAGGAGAGCCCCTCAGACCCTGCTCAGCAGTGGAGTAGGGGACACAGATTGAGTGGCTCACCCCGTATTTGCAGGCAGCGTCAGTGGTCTCCTTGAGCTGATTCTTCACCTGCGGTGTTGCGATCTTTTCCAGAAGTCCCTGGGCTTGTTCTGTTGACATGCCCGCCTTCTCCGCAGCCTGAGAGGACGTGACAGGGAACACAGCTGTGTCTGCATTGGTGGGAGTGGGGATCTCAGGAGAAGACTTGGGCCTTTCTAACCTCTTCCCCCAAGTTTTCCTGATCTTGACCTACCCACAAGCGGGGTTGCAAGGAGGGGTTCTTTTCTTTTTTGAAAGTAGAGACTTTGGTGAAAAAAAGCAGGTGGCAAAGTTACAGATGCGTAAATTTAACACCAGAGGGTGTCTTAGAGACAGCACCTGGCCTCTTCAGTGGCCAATGACGAGGCAAGTCCAGGTGGGTCCCCGACTTGGCCTTAAAAGCCCTGTTAGTAGCAGAGCCAAAGCTAGAATCTGGGCCCCTGATGGTAAGTCTGGGACTCTGCCTTCCAACTTTTCAGAATCCCTGCATGTCTCGTGCTTTTTTTGAATCAAGGACTGGGCTCTAATTCCCATAGAATTTCCTGGTGAGGTTTCTGTGTTTGCTATTACTTCATCCCTCCCTATGGGGGAAGGGTCGATAATGTTTAAGCTCCCTCTCCCCCTTACTTCTCCCATCAAATACATTTGAAGGTGGAATTTTGCACTTCCTCTTTCAACCCCACGATATACTTTTGAGAGTCCTCTTAGCTCCCGCTTTTCTGCAATCTGGCCTCTCATACACAGATAGCCTACTCCCCAAATAGCAATGACCTCTTCCATCTAGTAGCAAAACTATGTCCTCTCTGCCCCCAAATGCCAACTGCTCTCAGCTTCCCCATGAGAGGAGGGGATGGGGTGGGCTTGGGGCCAGGGCACTCACGGCCAGGATGCTGTGAGGCTCTGTGATGTCTTCATCCTGGGAAGAAGGGAACATTCGGCAGGATGGGCGGCCAGCAGAGGGGTGGGATGGACAGTAGGGCAGTGTAGGCGAGGGCAGGGGCAGGATTCTGGAGACGGGCTGAGGGGAAGGCCACCACCTCATCCAGGGGATCGCAGGGGGGTCCCAGAGCCCTGCCCTCACCCGGGACCAGACGCGCATCCACAGCTCCCGGGACGCTTTCTCCAGCATCTCTGGGTGCTCCATGCTCACAGCGGTGAGGAAGCGCATGGCCCGCAAACTTCCTGTGGGGCACAGGCGCTCACAGGGAGGACTCCCCTGCCTTGTTTCCCGGTGGGGCACCTGCCGGCCCTTTCCTGCTTCTGACCAACACCCCCAGAGCTCCTTTGCCTCCAGCCTCCCACCTGAGTTTCTCCTGATCGTTTTGTTCTGCTCTTTCTCCTCTTGCGTCCCCCCGACCTTCTGTTGGTTTATCTCCCAGCCCTGAGCTTCCCAGGGTTTGTTTCACTGAAGTCCATCACCCAGCCCCTCCTTCTTGGCTCCATAGTCTCCAACTTTGCTGCCTTCCATTTGCTGTCCCATCTGTATCACATGCTCTTCACCTTTTTCAAGGATCACTGAGAAGAAATCCTTGGGAAACTGGAGGGGAACCTGGACATGCTGCCCCAGCAGCCTGATGTCACTTGTCAGGTATTTGGCCTTTCTGGGAAGCAGAGCTGGCGGCTTGTTTCCTGCAGGTGGAAAGTTGTACTTGCTGACGAGAAGTGACCTAAGAATCCCAGGCTTGGGGGACCCCTCCTGGGTTTGGGGTAGAGGGCAAATTACTAGCCGCTGGTGCCCACCTAAAGGCCCACTTCACAGCAGCACCTCCCAAGCCTTTGAAGTCAGCCCTCCCTCCAGTCCCTGCCCCACGTGCTGCCACCCTCATACCGCTGTCTTTCATGATCCCTGCGATGAGGCTGGGGCGCAGCTGCAGGCGGATGTTCCAGATGTTCTTATATCGGCACAGGATCTGCGGCAGCAGACGCAAAGGGCCCAGCCAGCGCGCAAGAGGGAAAGGGAAGGGTGTTTCATGGCACCTGATTGTTAGCCCGAGGCTCTAAGCGCAAAGTCGGGGTTAGGTGGACACCCTAAATTTCTTGGTTTGAAATGGCAGCGCTGGCTGGTGTGGCTCAGCGGATTGAGTGGCAGCCTGCAAAGTGAAGGGTCACTCACTGGTTTGGCTTCCAGTCAGGGCCCCTGCCTGGGTTGCGGGCCAGATGCCCAGTTGTGGGCGAGTGAGAGGCATTCTAACCCCTGTTTCTCTCTCTCTGTTTCTCCCTCCCCACCTCCTGCTCTGAAACTAACTAACTAACTAAATAAATGGCAGAACTCTCTCACTCCTACAAACTTATCCCAGAGCCTTAGCTCCTGTGGACCTTCCTGTTCTGCACTCCCATCCCCTCTGCCCACCGCGCTCCCGGAATTGACCGCGGTGGGGGTACCGGGCTTTCTCCTTAATTCTTTGAAGCTGCCCCGTCCCCAAACCAGGTTGGAAAACCACTGCCTTAGGACGTAAGGCCCAGAGCTGGGGCCAGCGGCTGTTTCCCTTTTACCAACACCAAGTGACCTTCAGCCCCGGCTCCCTCTGCAAGTCCTGAAACCCCTTCGGCAGCGCCAGGACTTGCACGAGACCGTGGGCTCTGCGTCTTGCGCCCGCCCCTCCTCCTGCCCTCGTGGCCCAGCCTCGCTGTCACCTCGAAGCCCAGCCAGGAGTAGGGGGACAGCACATCGTAGAAGAGCTCCAGGGTCCGCGGGCCGGGCCCCATGCTGCGGCGCAGAGAAGCGAGTGACGGCCTAGGAGAGAGGTGGCGCACGTTCCCGGGACTCCGGAGTGCCGCGACGCCGCCCCCGGTCCTGGCCAGCCCGGAGGACCGCCTCCCGCCGTCACCGCGCAGCCTCCTGGAGGGGAACTGCCCCCTGCAGTCCGCTGTCAGGTCGGGGCAGGAAGGGCTGAGCAGCAGGGAGCGGGGGTGGGGTGTCCCACGCTGAGCCTGTTGGCCTGGTGACCCACCCGCCTCCAGGGCCCCGCCCTGCCCTGGGGGCGGAGTCTGGGGCAAAGGGGCGCGGTTTCGGGTGCACCCAACGCCTCTCGCTTAGCTGTGCTCCCTTCGCCCGCACTCAGTCCCTCTATTCCTCAGGGTCCCCGTCCGTCATAGAAATGGGGATGCTTAATGATAGCCCCTAACTCATATAGTCCTGGGAGGAATGAAAGGACTCAGATTGGTAGTTGCATGAACTTCCCGGGACTGGGGGGCGGGGAAGAAGTGAATATATATATATATATTTCTCAGAGTTTAGCGCAAGGCTTGGAACATACTTAATCACGAATGTATAATGTATATTTTGTGAGTGAGTGAAGGAGAGAGTCTGAGGCCTCACTGCAAGGATAGTTAGAGTGAAAATGGGGAATGGCCTGTTCTGTTTGTATTTGTGAATGCTATGTTTTTTTTTTTTTTTAAGATTTTATTTAATTTTATAGAGAGAGGAAGGTGGGGAGAAAGAGGGCGAGAGAAACGTGGATGCGTGAGAGACACAGCAATCAGTTGTCTTTCCCACGTCGGCGGACCTATCCACAACCCTGGCATGTGCCCTGACTGGGAATCGAGCCCGTGACCCTTCGGTTTGCAGGCTGGCTCTCAGTCCACTGAGCCACACCAGGCAGGACGTCATGTTGTCTTATACTGGGATTACACTTACTGGAAAAAATTTTTTTTTTAAGTTTAAGTTTATTAAAATTATTTTCACATTACTGATTTTATGATTGGAAAACGTATAACAGTAAATATTCGACTTCTTGTTAGTATTAGGGGAAAACCTAGGCCATCGGAATACACAGTATAAACATTTACATAGAGTAGAACATACAAAATGGCATAAGAAATGTTATCATTGCCCACTTGCAAAGTAATTGCTTGATGATCACTGAAACTGATAAATTAAACTTTGTTTTTCTCTATAATTTAAAAGCATCCAAGAGCTAATTTAGCCTGATAATAAGATTTCAGTTAAAAAAATTATCATTTCCTGGCTGGTGGCACGGTGGATAAGGCACTGGCCTGCGAACCCAGAGGTTGCTGGTTCAATTCCCAGACAAGGCACATAAACAGGTTGCAAGCCAGGTCTCCAGCCAGGTCCGTAGTTGGAGGCAGGGGAAAGGCAACCATACATTGATGTCTCTCTCCCTCTCTGCCTCTCTCTCTTCCCCTTTCTCTGAAAATAATAAATAAAATCTTTAAAAATATATATCATTCCCCAGTCGGGGCAGATAATCAGATCTGTACCTGGAGGCAGGTGAAAGGCAACCATACATTGACAACTCCCTCCCTCTGTGCCTCTTTCCCTACCCCTTTCTCTGAAAATAATAAATAAAAATCTTAAAAATATATATCATTTATTTTAAAAACTCTTATATTTGGAAATAATTTTATTCTTACATAAAAGTTGTAAAGATAGTACAGAGACGCCCTGGCTGGTAGCACAGTGGATAAGGTGCCGGCCTGCAAACCCAAAGGTTGCTGGTTCGATTCCCCAGCCAGGGAACATAACCAGGTTGCAGTCCAGGTCTCCAGCTAGGTCTGTGGCTGGAGGCAGGTGAAAGGCAACCATACATTGATGTTTCTCTTCCTCTCTGCCTCTCTCCCTTCCTCTCTCTCTCTCTCTGGAAATAATATTAAATAAAATATATTAAAAAAAAAAAAAAAGATAATACAGAGAGTTTTTGCACTCCCTTCATCCAGCTTTCTCTAAAGTGAGCATCTTACATAACCATGTATAACGATTGAACTAGGCAGGTACGTTACTATCAACTAGATTACAGGCTTCATTCAGAATTCACCATTTTCCCCACTAATGTCCTTTTTCTGTTTCAGGATCCAGCCCAAGATACCACATAGAGTTTAGTGGCCATGAGCCTTCAGTCTCTTCCCACCTGAAAATTTCTCACCTTCTTATGTTTCATGACCTTGACATTTTTGAGAAGTATTGGCCAGGTATTTCATAAAATGTCCCTCTATTTGAGTTTGATGTTTTCTCATGGCTGGGTTGGAGTTATGGATTTTTGGGAAGTACTATGTACTATACAGATAAAGTGCCCTTCTCCTCAAGTCATGTGGGGGAGGGGGTCCTGCTATCAACATGACTTGTTGCTGATGATGTTAACCTGACCACTTGGTTAAGGTGGAGACACTGGCAAGTTCCTCTTCTGTAAAAATGATTGCTTTCCCCCTTCCATAATCTATTCTTTGGAAGAGTCACTACATGCAGCCCCCATTGGTTGGGAAGATTAAACCCACCTCCTGGAAGAAAGACTAGCAAAGAATTTATGGACATATGTTAAAGCCACCATGATAATTAAAACATATTTTTGGGGAGATACTTTGAGGCTATGCAAATGTCCTGTTCCTCCTTATACTTTGACCAACCAATTTTCTCATTCATCAATGGATCTTGTCTGCAGCAAGTACTACTGTGGTGTTCTAATGATGACTTTAAAAAATATCTTAGGCCCTGGCTGGTAGCACAGTGGATAAGGCGCCGGCCTGTGAACCCAAAGGTCGCAGGTTCGATTCCCCAGCCAGGGCACATAACAAGGTTGCAAACCAGGTCTCCAGTCAGGTCTGTGGCTGGAGGCGGGTGAAAGGCAACCATACATTGATGTCTCTGTCCCTCTCTGCCTCTCTCCCTTCCCCTCTTTCTAAAAAATAATGAAATAAAATCTTTAAAAAAAATATTTTATTTATTTACTTTTAGAGAAAGGGGAAGGGAGGGAGAAAGAGAGGGAGAGAAACATCAATGTGTGGTTGCCTCTCACATGCTCCCAACTGAGGACCTGGCTTGCAACCCAGGCATGTGCACTGACTGGGAATTGAACCAGTAACCCTTTAATTTGCAGACTGGTGCTTAATCCACTGAGCCACACCAGCCAGGGCAACTAATGATACTTTTCTATTTCTTTTATTTGTTCTACATTTATTAATTGGAATTCTTCTGAAAGATTGTCCTATTTATTTATTCATTCATTCATTCATTCAATTGTTTACATAAGTATGGGCTCATGGGTGATGTTTATTTTGAGAATCATAGACTGATAAAACATTAATCTGAGCCTCTAACTCCTGCTTCTGTTCATCATCCTCCACCTCCTCCTCCTCCTCATCATTATCATCATGACATCATCACTGGGTTGGGCCTTGCTGTGGATAATTTGGAGTGGGACAAAAACAGAGAATAGGTATGCTTCTATGCACAATTTTCTTCATATAGCTGAGAGGGGTGTCTGGATACTGGTTAGAGTTGTTGGAACAAGAAAGAGTATGTAAGTCAATTAAAGTAGCAAAAGAAGGACTAGAGGAACTGAACATGTAGTTACAAACTTTGGAAGAGGGAGAAAGGGGGTATATAAACCAAATATCATCTTTCATGGACAAGTTAATGGTATTGTCTGCAGCTGAACCATCACTAGAACTTTAATCATGTAATTTGGAATTAAATGTCTGAAGCCAGAAATACGTTAAATAAGTTGCCTTTTCAAATCAGTGAATGATGGATTATTCAGCAAGTAGTATTGAGACAACTAGGAGATTTAGGCAAAATGCATTTGAACCTGTACCTTACACCCTGCACAAGGAACATCTTTGGATGGGTCAAATATTTAAATGGTAAAGAGAGAAACCAATAAAGTGCCTGGGAAGCTAGGAAAAACCTTAAAAAATATATTGGACTAGGCCCAGCTTTTCTAACTGTAATACTAAGTGCAGAAACCTTAAAGAAAAGATTTATTCATGCAATTATATAAAATTTAAAAAAATCTGGTCAAATCCAGGAAGTAAAAAAATAACAAAACTAAAATAACTGGGTTCATTTCAGTCCAAGAGCTAATTATCCCGGTGTGGAAAGAGCTGGAAAAAAAAAAAAAAATCAGCGTAGTGAAAGAACAGAAGCCCATGGGCAAATGGGCAAATGGTATGAACAGAACCTTCACAGAAATGAACATAGAGGTAACTTATGAAAATTTCAAGTTAAAGTCATACTATGATATATATTATATATATTAAAAATATTTTATTTATTATTTTCAGAGAGAGGAGAAGGGAGGGAGAGAAACATCAATGTATGGTTGCCTTTCACCTGCCTCCAGTTGCAAACCTGTCTCGAGACCTGGCTTGCAACCTGGTTATGTACCCTGGCTGGGAATCAAACCAGCAATCTTTGGGTTCACAGGCTGATGCCTAGCCACTGAGCCACCAGCCAGGGCAGTATGATGTATTTTTGTTTATTAAGTTGTCAGAGGTCAGAAACTTTGATGTCTCCAAGTGTTGGAAAGTTATTGTCTTAGGTTACTGGTGGGAGTGTAAATCTGTACAACCTCTAAGGAGGGCAGTTTAGCAATGTCATTCTGTTTTACAAATGCACACAGCCTTTGACCTAGCCATTCTATCTTTAAGAATGTATATTGTAAACACGTTTGCCTACATTCAGAATGGTGTGCTATGAAGGTATTTATCTTGGTATTATATGTAATGGCAAAAATTAAACACTATATAAAACTATATAATTGTTCACCAATGTGGAACTAATTCAACACACTAATAGTTACAGTATTTTCAACTTTAAAGGGAACCCAGAAGCTCTTTATATATTAATATTGAATAATGCGCTATACGTTGAATGTTAAAGGAAAAACAAGGTGTGAAAGTGCATGTTTTGCTATCATTATTTAGGGATTGAAATACTCTAAGTGTGTGGACATACACATGACATATACGCTGGTTGATATGCTGAATGTCGAGACAAAAAGCTGATTAAAATTGGTTGCTTTTGAGGAGGGAAGCTAGGTGACTAGGGGCAGAGTAGACTAGAAAGTTTCGTTCTATTTAACATTTAACACTTTTTGAGTTTTTGATCCCTGTGAGTATATTATCTATACAGAAAGAAAGACAGGCAGGAAAGAAGGATAGTGAGAGGAAAAATAGGAAGGAAAGTTAAGACAGGAAGGAAGTCAAGTTTAGGAACTTGCTTTGGCAGGAGGGTGTGGGGAGTGCAAGCAGACCTATTTATATGATTTATTCCCATGCGTATATTTTACTTCGCTTTAAGGAAAATGTCAGTGATGAAGGCCGTGTAGGAACACACCCAACACAGCTTTAAGATAGAATATTTGGCAAGATCCAACTGAGTGTTTTCGGCACTGATTCTCAACGCCTGACATTTTGCTATGCCTTTACCAAGGGTGATGTGAGATTCTGTGTGCTGGCTTCTGCTTTTAAGAAACCAGACCAGAATGTAAGACAGTGAAGTTAACATGATCACGATGATGCTAATCTTGGAGATGCTATGCTATATTGACATGGCTGCATTGCAAGCCAGGTCCTCAGTAGGGAGCTTGTGAGAGGCAACCACACATTGATGTTTCTCTTCCTCTCTTTCTCTCTCCCTTCCCCTCTCTCTAAAAATAAATAAATACAATCTTAAAAAGAAAGAAAGAAAGGAAGGAAGAAAGAATATGAAAGAAAAAAAGGAAGCTAGAGCTGCTGTTTCCCCGTGTCACAGTTGGGAGGCCAACTCCTAGAGGAGCTTTATCAGGGATTGGTTTTAGGACCGCCACCCTGGGAAAGGAAGAGAGCAGAAGGGCGGGAGAGGGAAGAAAAGAGCTGGGCGAAGGAGGTGCTGGGCTGTGAGGCTGTCTTAACCAAGGCCTCAGGGCTAGCCCCACAAGAATCCTGCCTTGGGGTGGCCTTGCAGAGTTGCTCCATGTTGGGTGAGTGGGTTGGGCCTTTACATCCTGTCATATGCTGTCACAGGACTCAGGCTGCCCTGGGGAGAGGGCTGGCCTTGGTTAAGGTGACTTTTCAGCAGCAGGCTGTCTGGGCAGGGCTGGGTGGTGGGTGGGGTGAGGTGGGGGAGTGGGGGTGATGATGTCTGAGTGGGGATCTGTGGAGTCATCACAGTGCCCCTGATGTAATAATTCTGATATAGCTCCCATCCTGGGAATTCTTTGAAAATAATATCATTAGAGAAACAAATGTCAGATTGTGGAAGGAAAAGGGGCATTGAAATATTTTGAGATAAAAAAAAAAAAAAGAGAGAATTTGAAAGGACAGTGAGAACAATCCTGAAATTCAGATCCAAAAATGATTAATCTATTCATTAATTCATACTTTCATCCCCCGTGCAGGATTTCTCAACCTCAGCATGGTTGACATGTCAGTCTGGGCGATTCTTAGTTCTGGGGGCTGTCCTGTGAGTGGTAGGATGTTTAGTAGCATTCCTGGCCTCTACCAACTAGAAGCCAATAGCACCCTCCAACCCTGCAGTGACAATAAAATAATACCAAATGAAAAAAAAATGCAAAGGGCTCTATATCATACAATTTCATTTTTGTTAAACTTTCAGAGCAGACAGAAAGAACATCAGTGGTTTCTCCTGTGGCTGGGAGTGGGAGTGGCATTGACTAAAATGGGCACCAGGGCACTTTTTGAGATGACGGAATTGCTAGATGTCTCCCGAGGGCTCAGGACCACCTGTGGCTGAGAACCATTGCACTGGTGTTTATGCACTGCCCAGTATGTCCCACCTGCTGTTCTGAGTGCTTGGGGATACAAGACCTCAGTTTAGTCTTTGATGTGGGGTCAAAAGGCAAAAAACTGGTTGGCATATTCAATGTGATGTGTAGTGCGTGTGTGTGTGTGTGTGTGTGTGTGTGTTAGGGGGATGTTCGGACAATGAGAAGGAATTGAAAGACTTTCTCTTGAAAGTGCCCCTAAATGAAGGGTTGAAGGGTAATTTGGAGTCGGGTAGGCATTTGACCTTTGGGAGAGAGAGCAGGTGGATTTCCACCCGAGCCAGCAAGAGTCAGCGACGTGTGCAAGTGCTATTGTGCTGAGTCTTGAGGAACTGGGAGAAGTTCAGTTTTGCTGAAGGATTTGGAAGAGGGCAAAGGCAGAGGATAAGGTTCAAGAGGTGGTGGTCAAGTGACACGGCTCAATATCTCTACTTGAATGTCTTCAAGCTTGATCTCAATAGTGTGATATTTTAAAACACATTTTATAGAAGAGAAGTAATTCCACTGCTTAAGTATTCACCAGTGCTTCCTGTGGGGTACAAAAATATGCAAGAATTGTTAGTAGTTTAATCATATGTTGAATCCCATAGCCACAAACATGTATATTTTTTTAAAGATTTTATTTCATTATTTTTAGAAAGAGGGGAAGGGAGAGAGGCAGAGAGGCAGAGAGGGAGAGAGACATCAATGAATGGTTGCGTTTCACCTGCCTCCAGCCACAGACCTGACTGGAGACCTGGTTTGCAACCTGGTTATGTGCCCTGGCTGGGGAATCGAACCTGCGACCTTTGGGTTCGCAGGCCGGCGCCTTAACCATTGTGCTATCAGCTAGGGCTTGTATTTTTATTATTTACTAAATACGGAGGATACTTAGAGCTTAGCACCTGTCAGATACTGTTCTAAATGTTTTATAAAAAAAATAAAGGCGCCGGCCTGTGAACCCAAAGGTCGCAGGTTCGATTCCCCAGCCAGGGCACATAACCAGGTTGCAAACCAGGTCTCCAATCAGGTCTGTGGCTGGAGGCAGGTGAAAGACAACCATACATTGATGTCTCTCTCCCTCTCTGCCTCTCGCCCTTTCCCTCTTTCTAAAAAATAATGAAATAAAATCTTTAAAAACAAAACAAAACTCATTTAATCTTCATGACAAACCTGCAAGGTAGGTACTATTTTTTTTGTTGTTCTGTTTTTAGCAGCTTTATTCAATAGGCTTAATTTATGTATCATAAAATTTATCTATTGTAAGTGTTCCATTCAGGGATTTTTATTAAATTTGTAGAGTTGTGCAATCATCACCACAGTGCTGTCTTCGAATATTTCCATTAGCTCAAAAAATTTCCTTGCGTCTCTTTGCAATCCATTCTACCCCCAGATCATCACAAGAAATCACTGACTTGTATTCTGTATCTATAGATTTGCCTTTCCTGGAAAATTCATAATATGGCACATATATACAGCATCTGGTTTCCTTCACTTAGCATGATGTTTTTGAAATTTGTTCATGTTTTAGAATGTATCAGTAGTTTTTTACTTTATATTGCTGAGTAGTTTTCCATTGTATGGATGTACCATTTTTGTTTATCCAGAGATTTTCAACCAGTGTGCCACAAGAATTTTTAAAACGTTTAATACCTGAATATTCTTAACATTTTATTTATTTATTTATTTTTTAGAGAGAAGGGAAAGGAGAAAGAAACATCCCTCGGTTGCCTCTCGCACATGTCCTGAAAAGGGTACTGAACCCTGACCAGGAATCGAACTGGTGATCTTTTGCTTTGTGGGACTATGCCCAGCCAACTGAGCCACACCAGTCAAGGTGAAATACTTGACTAGTCAGGGCCACTGATGTCTTTTCCCTTAGGTTGCCAAATTAAAAAAATGATAACAGCCAACTCAACAGTATCCATTCAGTGTGAATAAATACAAATTATACCTATTCTGTCAGCTCTGAAAAAAATTATTTTTGTGTGTCCCATAATGCTAGTAATTAGTTTATGTGTGCTGTGAGATGAAAAGAGTTGAGAATTGCTGCACTAACCAGTTGATGGGTGGTTGGGTTATTTCCAGTTGTTGGCTGCTACAACAATGCTGCTATGAATATTTGCATACAAGTCTTGATGTGGACATCTGTTTTCCTTTCTGTTGGGTAGGTATCTGGGAGTGGATACCTGGGTCTAATGGTAAGTTTGTGCTTCACCTTTTAAGGAACTGACAAACTGCTTCTAAAGTGGCTGTTTAGGTAGATACTATCGTATACTATCGTCACCATAGTCCTGATTTTATTGATGGGGAAAATGAGGCATGGAGAGATTCAGAAACCTGTACAAGGTCACAAAGCTTATAAGTGGTGGAAATGGGTGTTGAACTTATACAGACTGGAGCTGGCCTCTGAAAACTTGACACCAAACGTTGGTGGCCACTTCCTGGGTTGGAAATTGTTCTCAAAGAACAACCCTTGTCTGCTTTTCCTGACTGGATTTTGGCTTCAAACTGCTGGAGAACATGTTGTTCTGCTCTGTCCGTGGGAACTGGGCTTGAAAGAATTTCTGCGATGTCCCTTTCAGTCTCTACTTTCAAGTACATCCCATAAGCAAAGTTCAGCCCATTCCAGTATTTTTATTTTCATGTTCCTTCCATGAGAGAAATGAGCAAACCACATGAGTATTTGCAACCAGGATTTGCAAACTCTCCTCTGACCAAGTCCTCTTTCTTGGACCAGGAACCACCTTCTTAGGACAAAATAACAGTCTAGCTCCTGATTCAACGTGTGTGTCTGGTGGTTTCCATTTCATGCAGCTGCTGGTGGCACACAGTGCACTTGCCAGCAATTGGTAATTGCTGCCTCCTGCTATTAAGGGCCAGCACGGTCATCAATCCCTCTACTTCTAAGATCTGATGGGACCTCCATCCTCTGCGCCCTGATGTTCCTGAGGATTATGAAAGAGTAAGGCTGCCTGGTCTCCAATATGCTCTAAGCAAACCAGCGTGGAGATGCGTTTTTAGGCCTTCAGGTTAACTTATACATGAACAGGCCATTTTGGCGATTGTTGTTAAAGAGGTATGAACCACCTTGAGAGAGACCTAACCCTAGGCAAGGTGATAACGAGGTCCTGCTGGGGTCTCGAGTTCTAGTCATTTGTTCTTCAGGAACACGTGTTTTCTACTCTGGGCCTATGATGCCAAAAATCCTGTCAACTAAGAAGAGGCACAACTGTGATCCTAATGGGTCCCAAATCTTAAGCCCTAAATCACCCCATCCCCCAAGACATACTGTCCAGAGCCCCTTTGTGAACAGGCTAAGCTAAGTGTCCCCTTTAGGGTTCTTGTGCCACCTGTGCATTCCCTTGTCATAGCCCTTGCCATGGTACATTGATATTTTTCGTGTCTCCTACTGTATTGTAAACTGCAGGGAGGAATGTGTGTGTGTGTTTTAACTTCAGTTACAGGTGCGTATAATAGCTCGCTATTACAAGTCCCCACTCTTATTTTTTTGAATCCTCACCTGAGGATACATTTATTGATTTTTTTTTTGAGAGAGAGGAAAGGTGAGAGGGAGAGAGAAAGATAGAAAGAGAGAGAGAGAGAGAGAGAGAGAGAGAGAGAGAGAAGAGAAACAGATTGATTGCTTCCCATATGTACCCTCACTGGAGGTTGAACCTGCAACCTAGGTATGTGCCCTGACCAAGGATCGAACCAGCAACCTTTTGGTGTATGAGGTGATGCTCCAACCAACTGAGCCACCTGAGCAGGGCTCCATTGCCACTTAAAAAAAAAAAAAAAGATTTTATTCATTATTTTTAGAAAGAAGGGCAGGGAGGGAGGAAGAAAGAGAAAGAAACATCGATGTATGGTTGCTTCTCTCTTGCCTCCAGCTGGGGACCTGGCCGGAGACCTGAATTGCAACCTGGTTATGTGCCCTGGCTGGGAATCGAACCAGTGGCCTTTGGGTTCACAGGTTGGCACCAATCTACTGTGTCAGCCAGGGCCCACTGCTGCTTTTAAAAAATTTTATTTTTCTCTTCCAGTCTTGATCCCCCCACTTATTATTATGGATAATAACACTACTTACTAAGTGCTTACTGCCAAGCATTGTTTAAGCATAAGCACTTTATATTGACTCAGCTAACCTTCACAACCCCATGGCATAATTACTATTATTTCCCATTTTTCAGATGAAGAAACTGATTAAAGAGAGAGGTAAAGAGACTTGGCCAGGCTATATGGCTCTCCCAGACACATGTGCTGCTGTGGTTAATAAATAACATGGATAGGACTACCTCTTCCTGATGTGGACAGCGCTGTGCTGTGTTTAAGGTGTTTTCGTGGTTCTAGTTCACGGATTCTGACTGCAGCGTGATATTCTGCACTGGGTATGCATCACGCGTCACTGACCCATTCACCCTGCCTGGGGTACCAGGCCCCACATGAACCTGTGCTAGTTGGGGTTCCGTTTGGGGGATGGATCCTGGAGCGGATCTCTGAGTCAGAGCCTAAGTAAATATACCATTTCACCCAGTGCAGGTTGCGCTGAAGAATGAGGAAATGATTTCTCAATCCTGACAGCAGGGCCAAGGTTTTCCCTTCTTTACATCCTTGCCTACATGTGGCAATTTTGGCTATTCTGATGAATGCGAAATCATATCTTATTGTTGTTTTAATTTGTGTGTTTCTGGTTAATACAGGGATGAACACTTCTGTTTGTTGGCCATTTGAGTCTTCTCTCCTCTTTGCTCACGCACACACACACACACACACTCACAAACACTTGTTTGTGTATAGTCTAGGTATTGGTCTCTGGTAGCATTTAGATGAGGTGAACGTCTCTCTGTGACTGTCATCTGTGCCTTTCATTGAATGGAATGCTGATCAATTTTTACACCTTTGGGATCTTGTTTAAAAGGCCGTTCTCTACCCTTTCATCACAAAACTATTCTATATTTTCTTCCGTGAATGTCACCATTCTGCGTTTCACATTTAGGTCTCTTATCCATTTAGATTTACCTTTATATGAAGAGTTTCCTTTGTGTGTAAGAGATAGGGATCCAACTTCATTTTTTTTCCCAAAGAGTGAGCCTCACTTCCAGAATTGATAAGTAATTTATCCTTTGCCCACTTCCACTTATCTATGGTTCACTTTTTATCATATCTTAAGTTCTGATGGATATATATATTTTTAAACAAAATTCACATTTTATTTACGTTGAAATAAACTATACAAAATTGACTTTCTTCACCAAAAATAACAGCAATATTTTCTCTTATTATTCCTAGGTAACCACAAAACACATTTTTGTAGGTTTTCCAGGTTTTACTTATAAATCAAGACGAGGCAGTAGATATAAGTCATGGAAACAGAATAAAACAGACAA